>JAWPHD010010203.1:0-96123 GCA_037043455.1 Cyrtodaria siliqua | reverse complement strand
TTTTCCTGTAGAGTCAAGATCGCACCCGCATTTGCTATGTCACGTTTAGTTGTACTCATTTTACCAGATATAAACTGCAACAATACAACTATAACAGACTATAGTAGAAGTGTGACGTATCTAATGAATACAGTTCTGTTTGACATATTTAAGGTATACAGTTCATGAGAAAGAAACCTAAACACAGAAGCCGTAAAGTTGAATGCGGACGCCTTGACGCGGCAGATATATATTGATGTAAATATCTTGGTAAACGGTTGTCATATTTGGTACAAAACAAATGTTTGTTATTACCTCTCGTAAATGCTGAGAGAGAAAGCGCTCACTGGTTTGTCGGAATATTCGTCTTTGAAGCAGTATACACATCCCTGAGCTAAAACAACAAACTTTTGACGCCCTGAAAAGTAATGGTCATCTGTATATCGTCTAACTAAATTTAATGTGACGTTAATGAAACAATCTGATGAAAACGGAATTATTAATCAGATACAATTAACGAAATAAAACAATTCAAAGTATGTTCTAGGTTGTTCTAAGGTGAGCGGAATATAGGTTTGTTTCAGCACAAATGCTAATTTTAGCACAAAACATCAAATAAACTAAATGTAGTTTCAGTCTGTCATATACTTGTAAAAGGACATTAGATGAACAATGCATAGTTCTGTCCCAGATCACTTGGGGCATACAGTGAAATGAAAGAGGTTAACCTGCTACAATCAATTTTTAACGCACTCTACACATATACCAAACCAAATTGCTAAGTATCAACCTAAGAATATGTCAATAATATTCTCATTGTTTTGTGTATTTTGTGCTTGATTAGAGATACGGTTAAACTGCAAAACAATGAGTGTAAATCGTCTACTCTGATTGCATGAACATATTTTAAAACTTTTAAGTCATTGGTTTTCTTAGAAATAAGTTGTAACACTTATACAACTGGGTATATAGGATTTTATTAAGTACTTCGAATTAGTGAAGCTTTCGATGTTCCTAATTCTAAAATATGCCAGTTAAAATTATTTTGACATCATGTTTTACTAGCATTACCACTACAAATGCGTTTGAAAAAGAAATTTTCGAAATATTTAATGTTAACGCTGAATTACAGTTACTTGCATTTCAAACAATATTCAATTTAAAGGGAGGTAATTTAAGATTATCCATATTTCATTTTTTATAGACGGAGAATCTGCGATAAAGGGGTAATCCTTTTTTGTTTTTTTTCCGTTATTTCTTACCAATTTTAAGAAGTTTATATCTTTAAGCGATCTTTGACTCATGTTATGTGTTTTATCAGCACATTTCATGTTTTCATATAAAGGGAGGGTTACTCTGAAAAGATGTAACAATTTAAACAAAAAATAAATGTTTTACAAACTATTGGTCAAAACAAAATACTTATTATATATCTTTCCTAAAATATATTTCAAATAAGAAAGTTAGTTAAGATACAAAAGTTGATACTTAGCAATTTTGTTCAGTGTATAGCTTTCCCAAAGTACTCGCAACTACAATACTAGTTTACGTATCGTCCTCTAACTGGCATATTGAAGGATATTCGAAAATATATACACACCTATCCGTTTGTTAAGCTAGCTTGTGATTTATAAGCTAGGAAACATGATTACCATTAAGTTACTATACAACCCTGCATTTGTATCGTGATGGCGAACTTGCTTTACTGCAATACTGTGTTTTGTACAACTTCAAGAACAAAAGTCATCATCTGGTATACTATCTAATAATAGGAACAATCTTCTGAATACTATGTCGGGGAATTGGGATATACTTTACACTTCCGAGATGAAATATTCAGCAGGGAGCCTTCTGACAAATCTGCGAAGACTCTCCAATTTGATCGATGATTGTTACGAATGCGAAAAAGTGGTATATTTTTTATGTTTGGAGAAGTACCATGCTAAACACCTTAACTCGGACTCAGAAGGGCACATCTTTACGAATGTATCGGTCTACTACCTGTATCCCAAACCCAGCCAATCTGAAAGTATGTTTGAATCCAATAGAAAGTGATTGTTTTATAATTCTTCCGATATACATCACTAAAGATATTATTTAAAACGAGCGACATTCATAAACTAATCTTACATTTCATTGAACTACCAATCAGTCTCTCCAATGTCCCTTGCTTACGAAGGGTCCCGTAGTAACCATAGCCTACCTTAAGTAGGTCCTGTGCACCTGAAACAAAAGACGATTAGGACAGTGTTTTATCAGCTAAATACACTTGATATCGATTGGCATTGTTTTAAGCGCGCGCACACACACACACACACCCACACCCACACCCACACCCACACACACACACATTTACAGGCACTCATCGATACATACACACAGACACACACATACAGGCACCCACCCGTACATACACACAGACACAAGTACAGGCACCCTCTCGTACATACACACAAACACACACATACAGGAACCCACCCGTACATACACACAGACACACACATACAGGCATCCACCCGTACATACACACAGACACACACATACAGGCACCCATACAGGCACCCATACATACAAACACACAGACACACACATACAGGCACCAATACATACACACACACACACACACACACACACACACACACACACAGGCACCCATACATACAAACACACAGACACACACATACAGGCACCCATACATACAAACACACAGACACACACATACAGGCACCCATACATACAAACATACAGACACACACATACAGGCACCCATACATACAAACACACAGTTACACACATACAGGCACCCATACATACAAACACACAGACACACACATACAGGCACCCACCCGTACATACACACAGACACACACATACAGGCACTAACCCGTACATACACACAGACACGAACATACAGGCACCCATACATACAAACACACAGACACACACTTACAGGCACCCACCGTACATACACACAGACAAACACATACAGGCACCCATACATACAACCACACAAACACACACATACAGGCAACCATACATACATACACATAGACACACACATACAGGCACCCATACATACAAACACACAGACACACACATACAGGCACCCATACATACAAACACACAGACACCCATACATACAAACCCACAGACACACACATACAGGCACCCATACATACATACATACATACACACAGACACACACATACAGGCACCCATACATACAAACACACAGACACACACATACGGGCACCCATACATACATACACACAGACACACACATACAGGCACACACCCGTATATACACACAGACACACACGTACAGGCAGCCACCGGTACATACACACATACACACACACACATACAGACACCCTCCCGTACATACACACAAACACACACATACAGGCACCCACCCGTACATAAACACAGACATACACATACAGTCACTTACCCGTACATACACACACAGACACACATATACAGGCACCCACCCGTACATACACACACAGACACACACATACAATCACCCACTCGTACATACACATACACACATACAGGAACCCAACCGTACATACACACAGGCACCCACCAGTACATACACACAGACAAACACATACAGGCACCCACCCGTACATACACACAGACACACACATACAAGCACCCACCCGTACATATAGACAGATACACACACATACAGGCACCAACCCGTACATAGACACAGACACACACCTACAGGCACCCACCCGTGCAAACAGACAGACAAACACATACAGGCACCCACCCGTACACAGACACACGCACGCATGCACCCACCCGTACACACCAACACACCAACACACACACACACACGCACACACACACACACACACACACAGTGTGCCCACCCGTATATATACACAAACACACACATACAAGCACCCACCCTTACATACACACACCAATTCACAAATACAGTCACCCACCCGTACATACACACACAGACACACACATACAGGCACCAATCCGTACATAGACACAGACACACACTAACAGGTACCCACCCGTACATACAGACAGACAAACACATACAGGCACCCACCCGTACACACACACAGACATACGCACGCATGCACCCACCCGTACATACACACAGACACAGACACAGACACACACAGACACACACAGACACACACACACAGTGTGCCCACCCGTATATATACACAGACACACAAATACAGGCACCCACCCTTACATACACACACAGACTCACACATAGTCACCCACCCGTACATACAAACACAGACACACACAGACACACACATACAAGCACCAACCCGTACATAGACACAGACACACACATACAGGCACCCATCCGTACATATACACAGACACACACCTACAGGCACCCACATACAGACAGACAAACACATACAGGCACCCACCCGTACACACACACAGACACACGCACGCATGCATCCACCAGTACAGACAGACAGACAGACAGACAGACAGACAGACACACACACACAGTGTGGCCACCCGTATATATATACAGACACACACATACAGACACTCACCCGTACATACACACAGACACACATATAAAGGCATCCACTCGTACATACACACAGACACACGCGTAGAGGCACCCAGCCGTACATACTCACACAAACAGACACCCACCCGTACATACACACAGACACACGCATACAGGCACCCACCCGTACATATACACAGAAACACAAATACAGGCACCCAGCCGTACATACTCACACATACGGACACCCACCCGTACATACACACATACACACACACATACAGACACTCACCCGTACATATACACAGACACACACACATACAGACACCCACCCGTACATACACACAGACACTCACAAACAGACACACATATACAGGCACCTATCCACAGTATACAGTAAAATTTACTCATTTACAATATACGTCTAAGTACAACTTCTTCCTTAACACAAGTATTTATCTTAAGCAACCCATTTTAATAGTAGTTTTATCAATTTAATAAAATATCAAACTTTAGAATATCTGTAATAATATTTTTTAAATATAGCTTACACATGCATTCATAAACTGGAGAAAATAGAGGAGGAGAGCACTGAACAAGTCTTTGTATCGCTGACCTGGTCCACCGAAGGCACTTGCAACAGTAATAGAAGTTTGTGAAAATAAGGCATAAGATTGAACCAGATGTGAGGACGGTATCGATGAATAACAATTAAGTTTTGCTTCACTCTTGTACGCTACATGCAACTGATCATAACTTAAGTTTCAGAAAAGAAGATGTTTCCTAACAAATTGAAGAGACCTTATGCGGGGACAATAGTGCCTATAAAGTCATCGCGAGTACAAATTTAGTAAAGTAACACAAACTAAACCAACATGAAACAAATCGGAAACAATCTAAATTGAAATAGTATTTGTTTTAAATGTTTTCTCTTTATTTTCAGGGGCGTAGCTGCCTTATTTAAAGTTGCAGGCCAATGTAATTGAGCACCGCATGCCCGACGTTGTTTGATGGTCCTGGGGAATGTTTCCCACGATTGTGTTTATAAATACGTAGTAAAATGGTGTATTCTGACGAGTTCGGTAGAGACATTTTTGGGAATAAACAGAACATATCTGGGGAAAAGTTGATAGATATAACTTATAATCTAATCTGCTTACGCGATATTTATGGCTTCTGGGATGAGTGAAGAAGGTTTTTCAAGAATTCCTTAGAAAGAAATCTACTTAAAACATATAAGCGCTAGGGTTATGGTTAATAGGTTTGTATACTCTGTATAAGAAGTTTTGGACCATGGCCGTGTTCGAACCCGTACAATGGTCGCTGAACCTTGACATTCGACCATAACCCTTATTATCTCAGTTGATAATTCACAATAGATCAACAATCAACAATAATTATCGTTTACAATGAAAGTTTGCGAAAAAATAATATTCTTTTTATTGGTTACTCGAATGTGTCCGTAACTGTTACTTTTAATGGACTTTGCAACATTTTTTAGAGACCCTTTGTGTGTTCGCGATATTATTTTAAAATCAAATCTTGTTTTGAATTTAATGTTTTGGTACCAAATTAACCGAGTAGGGTAGACCTTGGTTACTAAAAAAAGATACTTACATTCTGTCCACTAGTTTTATTTTTATATGACTTTATATACCCTTGTCCAAAACTTTTTTTACCGAGTATATATAGGGGCAAATGTATGATAGTTCGTGATTTTATGATGATATACCAGATGTACTTACCTATAGACTTCAGTGGCTCCGTTAGAATTTTCACGGATGTATTAGATCCATCACTCATTTTCGTTCTTTTTGTATTCAAAAACACATGTCTTTAATAATCCATACAGATTCCGCAGTGCCCTTATCCAGAAAAAGTCAGTATAGTTTATTTCATTTTCATTGATCTAATCTAGTACCCATGTTACTCCATTTTCACTTTTAAACGCGCACAAACAAAACATCCACACATTTACTTCCTATTTCAAACAGCGAATTAAATATCGTCACGTTTTAATGTTTATATATTTATAAGTACACGGGACTGTGTAATTATTTATATAAGCATACGTTTGAATAGAGCTATAACTTCCTGATTAGAAAGTTAATACTGATAACTGAGGTCAAAACACAGTCATTATAGTTAAAGCGGTATATCATGTTAGTCATCGCTTAAACAAATCAAATAGTTATATAGACATCTATTTATGTGTCAAGTAGTTTAAACGAGATTTCCCAAATGTTGTTTTTTTTCAAATTATAATAACAGTCTTATTGGCTTAGTATAAATTACGCAGTGCCAATTTTAATAAGTGGTAGGTAAACTTTGATTTGTGCGATGTGTATTTTCTGCTTTGCATATTATTTCATGCTCGCTTTAATTTGTGTTACCCGGATTCTTAGTGACACCGCATCGTCATGGAACTCCACTTAATTGCTTTGTATCAGACTCTTTCTCTTTTAAATATCGAGGTCCTTCTTGTTGAGTTATCTAACCTTCTAACCACTGAAACAAAAAGTAACAACACATTTTAAAAGTAAATGAACATGATTGTGATACTACGATTAAACGGTGAAACACTGACATGTGTTGTTAGTTAAGGATTTGGCCATGATATTGCCCAATATGGGAATGACATATTCGTAAATTATTATTGATGCTATTTGGACGGCCTCTCCGATTTACATGACGGCCACAATTTCACATAGATTTTTGATATGTGTATAACAAATACAAGTTTCAGAACAATCATTCCAACCGCAAAACCGCACACCATAAAATGAATAAAAATGATTGCATTGACAAATACAATATTGCTCATTCTACGCAGTAATAGTGATCTACAAAGAAGTAACGACAGTTTAAGTGGTAACAAAGACTGGTCCCCGTTCACTTGATTATTTTATTAAAATTGTTGACTGTTGTTTTCAATAGAATACAGCTTAAGCTTGGGCTAGGGCGTGAAAGACGTCGCTAGTTTACTACAACGTTTAAGGTTGCGCAAAATATCATGTTAAACGTACAAAAGTGAAATTGTCTTTATTTGACGAGTGAATATTCGCTGCCTATACTGATGAACTATGTGTGTCGAAAATTGTTAAATTAAGATCTAGACGTCTACGTTCTAATAATCATATATCATCATATCCAACAAGATGTTATTTAATAAGTCCTCGATTGAATAACCTGAACTGAGACTAAAAGCATGTTAAAGCCATTGATGTTCATAACTGTGTAGGTGAATTAAAGAAATATCTGAAACGGAACGAAGGTTGCATTCAACACACGTACTTGATTGTAATGTATTATACCACATGATTACGCTCAAAATCAATCATGTATCAAGTGTGTTCTGATTTGTCACTTATTTTTGGACTAGGAAGTACAGTTATAGGATGCACACAATAGTCCAGTGTAAAACACAAGAAAGAAAATCACACTTTCTTGCAGTTTGTATTTATTTCTTTTTTAAATTCCACATTTGATAAACAAATATCATATTGGAGCATTCCGTTACATTAAAACTTAACGACCTCTTACGCTTTCAACAGATCTGACACACATTGCAAGAATACGTTCCCGGTAGATAGATCGGTGAGCGGGATAGATAGGCCAACAGCCCAGTTTAGTGGGTCCACCTGACCTACTCAAAGTCTGAGCTCAAGGTCTCAGCTGAGATTCCGATCATGACATTTCGACTGATGACAGCGTGTGTCTACTTATATTTTACAAAGAGATCTATTTCAAGTGTTTCAGTAACAAATTAAATTGATGCAGATGCATGCGCTATATAAGTCACCTCCCCGCCTTTTACGATCACTAATATATTACAGGACATGAAAGAGATCTATACCGATGGGTATCGTTATATAAGGCATTCGAGTAAAGTGAATGTTCTATAACTGTTGTATTTCCATTTTCCCTCGACTTTTATTTTCTGTTCAAAATAATTACTTTCCCATTAGAGCCCCAGCCACTTATTGTTCATGTACTTTGGAAGAGAATATTTACAATGCGATAACAATGTTCAATTATAAAGAGAATATATAACAATGTTCAATTACAGCACGGACAAACGTTTTTTTGTTACCTGAATTTAAAGAATTTCAAAGGATTGCAATGAGATAATTTGAGAGTATACAATACTGGTAACGTGAAACTGCACTATATTATTTTTGTATGACTTTAGAATTAGAGTTTAGATGCCTTTAAACAAAATTGGTGTGGTACCTTAAACAACAGTTCTGTGTTAACATTGTACAAACATATTAAAACTATATAGTTTGGAATATGAAACATATTTAGATATTTTGCCAAGAAGTTTACGTCTATATTTTACTAGACTTAGACTATCTGTACATCCACTCAGAATACAGACGGGTAGATATGCCAACAATAGAATACTTCGTGAAGAAAGATATTGCCTAATTTGTAATAGTTTAGATATAGAAGATGAATTTCATTTTGTATGTATTTGTCCTTGTTATATTGATATTAGAAAGAAATACTTAAAACGTTGTTATTACAAACGTCCTTCCGTTTTCAAATATTTGGAGTTACTGAAATCACATGACAAGATAGAAATAATAAAACTTTCGTTATATGTTAATGAATCAATTATATTAAGAAACGCATTATTAACTATTGAAAGGTAGTTACTTAGTTCAACCTCCTACTCTTATTTACTATAATAATAATAATAATAATAATAATAATAATAATAATAATAATAATAATAATGAAATGATAAATTATACCATTTGTATATATTTCACCATTGAAATCACATAAGAAATAATAAAACTTCCGTTATATGTTAAAGAATCAATTGTATTAAGAAACGCTTTATTAACTATTGAAAGGTAGTTACTTAGTTCAACCTCCTACTCTTATTTACTATACTACATAATAATAATAATAATAATAATAATAATAATGAAATGATTAATTATACCATTTGTATATATTTCACCATTTACTTGTATATATACGTTGACATCATATATGCTAATATGTATGTATTGTAGACGATGTACTTTGTACAAGTTTGAATAAAAAGTCTGTCTGTCTGTCTGTCTGTCTGTCTGTCTGACTGACTATAAAATACTCAACGAGTGTACAGGCCAAACTGTGAAACATGACACAATACAAGTAATACACATCTTGAAACTGCAGTATAATAACATGTAGACGAGAGAACACACATTACGAGAGGACGGGAAACTGCACTATACAAGAAGGTAGACGAGATCACAGGAACGAGTAACGCCAAACTGCGTTATAAAACACTTAAGCAAATTAAGCTAACATTTTAAACATAATGGAAATGGTACACTATACGACGGTTTTGTGGTGTACAGCTCCTTGTTCGAATATTTTCTGCGCTTGGAGTAGCCGTTGACTTCATAAACATTTCGTTCCAAAGGGCTCCCCTATATATCGTTCGTAGGGCATTGTAAAAGCATCAATCCTGGTGTGGATTGTTCTCTATATGTTGACGACTTTGTTATATGTTATCGTGCAAAAAACATGAACACTATTGAGAGACATTTACAACAATGTCTCAATAAACTTCAGACCTGGTCTGATGAAAATGGTTTTAAGTTTCTAAATCTAAAACTAATTGTATGCACTTTTGTCAACTACGTAAACATCATGAAGATCATCTAACACTGGATGGGTCACCCATACCAGTAGTGGATGAGACCAAATTCCTTGGTCTTATTTTTGACCGTAAATTAACGTTTTAAAGCCTTAAAGCTGTTAATTTACTTAAAGTTGTTGCAAACACTAATTGGGGAGCAGATGGAAAAGTACTTTTACAACTTTATAGATCTCTTTTCAGAGCCAAGCTGGACTACGGCTCAATAGTATAGGTATCGACTCGCAAGTCATACTTGCAGATGCTCGATTCTATACATAATCAAGGATTACGACTCGCCTTAGGTGCCTGTCGTACATCACCAGTCGAAAGTCTATATGTTAAAGCCATCACTGTCTCGTAGACGAGACAAAGTAGCCCTTCAGTATGCCATTAAATAACAAGAGGTCAATGACCTTGAAGCTCTACTGATTGATTTTGATTTCAGGAAGTAGTCGCTACAAACTGGTTTTTTGAAAATTTATTTTTAGCCGTGGTGGCCATCTTGAATTTCCGGCCGACCTGAAATTTTGCTAGGATCAATTAGACATCAAGAGCAACATTCCTGTGAAGTTTCATGAAACTCCGTCAAGTAGTTTCAGAGGAGTAGTCGCTACAAGTTTTCATTATATAACTCTATGTAAACAAAGATGGCCACTGACAGCCATGTTTAACATTGAATCAAAATAATGTTCGACTCGGATAACCATCATGTCATGCTGATCATTTTAGAAAAAGTCCCATATCAATATCGCTTATAGTTTTCAAGAAGTAGTCGCTACAAACTTATTTTTTAAAAATCTATTTTTAGCCATGGCGGCCATCTTGAATTTCCGGCCGACCTGAAATTTTGCTAGGATTAATAAGACATCAAGAGCAACATTCCTGTGAAGTTTCATGAAAATCCTTCAAGTAGTTTCAGAGGAGTAGTCGCTACAAGTTTTCATTATATAACTCTATGTAAACAAAGATGGCCGCTGCAGCCATGTTTAACGTCGAATCAAAACGATTTTCGACAAGGACCAACATCATGTCATGCTGACCATTTTAGAAAAAGTCCCATAGCAATATCCCTTAGAGTTTTCAAGAAGTAGTCGCTACAAACTTGTTTTTTAAAAACCTATATTTAGATTTGGCGGCCATCATGGATTTCACATCTACATGCATTTTTGCTAGGATCAACTAGACTTTATGGGCAACATTTCTGTAAAGTTTCATGAAAATCTATTCAGTAGTTTCAGAGGAGTAGTCGCTACAAAAAAAAAGTTAACGGACGGACAGACGGACGGACAGACGGACAGACGGACGGACGACGGACGCCGCACCACGGCATAAGCTCTGCTGATCTCTGAGCAGTAGAGCTAAAAATGTAACCCTTCAAACCCAACTTTCCATAATGTTTTTAATCCTAGTTATGAACCTCTTTTTGATCGAAAACTGAAGGCCATTCGACCATTTGGACTTCGTATTAAACCAAAATTAAGAAACATCTGAAATCGACATAAATTTGATTGCCAAGTACAAAGTACCACACATTCCAATGTGGACTTTAGAAACAACAACAAATATTTTTAATCTTTGTAATAGTAACAAATCCAGTACAGACCATACTGTCTTTCAAAGAAATTTAATGAAATTAAATCGAAATACAGTAACTTTCAACATATATACACAGATGGTTCTAAATAAGGTAGCTGCAGCAGCTGTTGTTCAAAAACACAGCATAAAGAGCCGCCTACCTGACATGGCCTCTGTCTTTTCAGCTAAACTTGAGGCAATTGAACTTGCCTTAAAATATATTCAGAAATCTGATGATGACCATTTTGTAATATTGTCCGATTCCCTTTCATCTCTTCAAGCCCTGGGTAATATGAAACATGATAACCCAGTTGTGCTCCAACTTTTAGAAAAGTAAAATTCTCTTATAGTGGATAATGTTATTATTTTCTGCTGGCTTCCACGCCATGTAGGAATACGTGGTAATGATAGTGCTGATAGTGCTGACAGCAGCATTAGGTTTACATTTATGCCAACCTTACTATCACACTATTTATATTACCCTACACTCACCAAGTTGCGCTCTGTTTGATGTAGCTTAATTAAATTGGAAAGAAATAACAACATAATATGATATGAAATTGAAACGGCCATTTATTAATTAAATGACATATTTGAAAGTTTTCAAAACATACCAAACATGTTTAAGATCATTCCTTGAACTATTTGAAGTAATAGTTAGTAACATCAAAGGTGGTATATATATCTAATGCCAAATTACCTTATACTGATTTTAAAAGTTGTATTAACACATATATTCATAACTCTTGGCAAGCCGCTTGGGATTTGTCAGTTAACAATAAACTCAATTTAATTAAACCGTTACTCGGAGAATAGCGTTCTTCTAGTAGACCCATTCGTCGAGAAGAAGGGCATATACGTTATACTCATTCATATTTATTACAAGGTGAGCAATTCCCTGCTTTGCACCGTTAACGGTCAAACACATCTTGTTGGAATGTGTAGACTTTGATCCTATGCGTCAAAGGTACTACAATGTTAATACTATGAAAGTGTTATTTGATACTATAGTTTTAGTCTTGTTTTAGATTTACTTGTTTATATACCCGTTGATGGGCATTTGTTGATTTACATATATAGTTTATATTACTACATTATCATATCATCCTTTATTTGTAAATAGTTTTATTTTTATATAGTTACATTAAATTTTACTTACTACTTCATTTCTTCATCTTTCATCAGTTTTTGCGCACAATATGACCTATCTATGTGTTAATAAAGGGTAATTCTAGGACCTGTCGTCGCGGTGTCAGAATAATGTGACTGTGTTTTTAATCATGTCATATTTCTACGGTGTGGTATACCAGTGTGGCAGCACTATAAATTTGAGCATTGAGCTCACTGTTCAACAAGTAGACCATGTTGTGATATAAAACATTGTTAAAAGCAATGTTATACCCCATACATACATACATACATACATACATACTTTTTATTTTCAAGTTTTGGCAACTTTGTTATATGTATGCTTTTTTGTTGGAAATATATAAAACAATGATAGAAATATGAACCAACCAAATCCTGGCGTGCGGGTTCGAATCGTCATAATTCGTATACCAAGAGTGACAACTCCACCTGCTAAAACAGAGACGACACATAGTTCCTCATCCATCACAAAACGATCGGCGTAGTTTACCGGTTGCAAATAAGATATAAATGTACAGGGTTTAGCGTCGCTTTTAAAATATTTCGGATATGTCACAATGATGTCTACTTGTAGCAGGGAGCTCAATTCTCAACTTAATAATTATGTCACACTCGAGTACCACGCCGTATACACACATGACAGGATCCCAGTCACATAAGATTGACACCAGGCCGACCAGTCCTAGAAATACCATTTATACGCTAAACGTCAAGCAAGAAAACTACATGTACGAGTACCATTGCTTATGAAGTCTTTAGTGTGACCCGGTTGTGGATCAAACACACGACTTCAAGCATTCGAGGTGAACCATTTGCCACTAAGTCACAGCCACGGTATAAATAAGCAAGCACATAGGTACATTTTCATTTATTTCAACCTTTCATCAACGTTCAAAATGCAACGTTCACGACTAGTTTTCACTTTCAACAAATGCGTAGTTTGCGAAAGGTTGACGCCTTACGTATCCGTCCGCTGTGCGCGTTTCTTCGCATGAACCAATGTTGTTCATTAATACATGAACGTTTACTATTATGGATGGAGTAATGAAGGTATTTTCATTAGTTTAGTTTAAATTTTACATCGATTGTAACGAAAGCTCTATGAACTTATTTGATGTCTTCCTGGGTAGAATCAGTACTAAGCAAATGCAGATGAAGTGTCTTTCTCAGGGACACAACGCATTTTCATTGTGAATGGAGGTTCTCAGGAAATACACATAGTTTAACATCAGTACATCTAATTAAACACCAGAGCTATTGGCCATGATGCCAGTTGAAAAGAGGTCACATGATTGAGATGATGACATGATGGTAAACAGGAAATAAATATACATTGCTCAAAATGCTACTTCTTTCAATTATACTCATATATAATAAATTATTATTATTATTATTATTATTATTATCTTCATCTACACCTTTATGTCTATCATATGCTATACAGTTCACTTGAACAATGCTAATTACCATATATTTTGTAATAGTTTCATTTTTGTAAGCATTATCTGAATGGTTTTTAACAACACATTATCTAAGACCATTTCGAGCCATGCCCGCGAAAGTGAAAGGATACATTGTCCTAATCTAAATAGCTTATAGATGCATACGGTTCTTTATGGTGCTCGAAGAACGATGCCAAGGGAAGGGTCTTGCCTAAACATAAGGACACATCAAATAAACCCAGAAACTTCGGTAAGACTTGAACCCGTGATGAGGCGGATTTAGAGTATACATAGCTGTCTACTGCGACACCGCGACCCCACTTATTCCCTAAATAGCGGTAATCACCACTCCAGTGATATATGCACGGTGTCAGACCAGTCAGGAAGTACTTCTGGGTCGTAGGGTGCTGAAATAGTTCCTTGAAAGAATCCAAAGTTTCTAGTTTGCATGTGTTTTTCCCAAGATTAGCTTCTATTTCATTGTTAAATCTAACCTGAGGTTAAAGTAGTATGTCTGTTGTCATGAATAGTATTTTTACTGTGTTTGTCAGGATTATTTCTTTGGAGAGTATGAGCACAGAGGTTAGGTAGAGATGTGGTTTTGACAGATGCTTATTTCAAAATACGCATGGTGTGAATGAATGACGCGAAATGTTGAAAAACTGAATCGGTGTTTTATTCCAGATATGGGACCGTTTGCTAGCCAAATGTGTTTAATACCCAGAATAAAAGTGTATTTAAGCGAACGAATGTTGTGGAACTTGTGACTGATCTCCAAATATAGCCTATATTGCATTGTGTCCAATGGGCTGATTTTCACCGGTCGGACACCGTACACAGAGAGCACAGGGTATTGCATTAGAATCAGATCGCTATAATACAAGCGTATAGATATTCGTATCATATACGCACTATCTTTCGTACGCTAGCTATTGATGTTGACGCTAACTTTTAATACGGTGTTTCCATCTACTTCGTAGCGCACAGTAACAATTGCAGACAGTTTCTAAGTGCTTTAGTTTAAGTAGTTGAACTTTAATTGGCACATGTATATAGATATGACTTTCACATTACCCATACAGTTTTGCTAAATGTTTTTCACAAATTTGATACTTATATGCTTTTATACATAATTGCTACACATTATGACAATGAAATGGAATAACTATATACAAATAACACAATTTACAAAACTGAAAAGATAAGATTCTCGTGTATTTCTTAAATAATTCCAAGTATAATTTGTGTGTTTAAAATTGTCAGAGTTTCATGATAAGCCACACAAAATAAACACCATTAAAACTTGCTTATAAATTGCATTGTTCAAACTTTTCGTACTATGGGCTGTTCTGGCAATGTACTCCACAGGAGCGCTCACGTGTCCTCCGAATGATTAACGACGTGGCATTGTAAACCTTCGTCTCTCACCGCTGCGGGTTCGAATCCCACTGGGAGCTCGACTTTAAGTGAGGAAGTGTCGATTCTTGCGGATGGCGAAGGTGTCCAGTACTGGTTCTACTCAGAAAAAGTCGGTGATCTACCTCCACCACAAAAAATCGACCGTCATATATAACCCCATGTGTTGAAAATGACGTAAAACACCATACATACAAACTAACAAATCAGTTGTCCTGACCACATTCCGCCTTCGTCCACGCTACACGCCTCTTATTCCTCTACATTTAACCCGTATTTAAAGGGACACCTGGCAATCTTGATTTTTTTTAAAAATTCACGGCGTCCCGTTAGATTTTCTCTTAACTTGCATTTGTTCAATAATTAATATTATTTGTTAGAATAGTTCAAAGCAAATTGTTGTTGCATATTACTAATTTTTTATTTAATTATATGCAGCTGTTTTAAAGTCAAAATGACACAGGATAAGTAAATCGATGAGCAAATATTAATGTTTGAATAAAACTCAAGATCACCATGTGTCCCTTTAAAGTCCCCAAGGGATCGCGTGCTACATATAAAAGTCCCCAAGGGATAGCGTGCTACATATAATGTATTCTCTAGCATTATGAATCCGTTTTTTCTCAGTTCAACTTGATTTAAGAATCACGTTTATAAATACTATAGTGTAATTTTCTTTTATAAACAAACAATTGAATTGAATGTTGTTTAACGGCTCATCAACACATTATAGGTTATTTAGAGCCACCCCAGAGAGAGGGGATGGATACATAGGAATCCGTGAACCGTGCCCTACTCGTATTATCGAATAGATTCCTAAGGTTCTTTAATGTAATTAAAACAGCTTTGTGTAAATAAACAGTTGTGTATAATTTGCTTGACATACTGAAAGATAGTGATTAACTACACGTATATCATTGTATTGTGTCATATGATAATGTGTACATTGTTGTATATTGGACCCGCTGTAAGCCTTATTTACAATTCTATGTATGATATATTGACTTAAATATATATATGAACCATATATTTAGACTAAATATTGCTAGATACGGATTCATTTAGCAATTTACAGAAATGTATATATAATTAATTTTTTTTAACATACCCGTTTCAGAAATAATATCCAGATTTTGTGTTGTACACCTTTATGTGATATTGTATTGTTACACCAGGCTGATAAACACGTATGTGCTGTTTTTCATCTTCCGGGTTGATTTAATGCCCTACTCTACGCAGGTAAAATGTACACATACAGTTGAATTTATGTTTAAATGGCGATAAGTAAAGGTATACTGAGTATCAAGCAAATGACACTTGTTCTGCGTTGTTAAACTATACAGGATTTAACTGAAGTTTACAGAAATTCTTAATCGTGTACACATTTAGAGCCTTTGCATATTGATTTTTTAAACTAAGGTTATCATTTATTATTTTGTCAGGTATGTTTGGATTGTTTACATAATGATAATATTGAACATATAAATAACACACTACAAGGAGCAGTCAATACGTGCCCGATAGTGATTGATTGAATTGGATTTTATAGTCGCACCAACAGCTAAGGTCATATGGCGACTTTCCAGCTTCCATTGGTGGAGGAAGACCCCAGGTGCCCCTCCGGGCAATTTTCGTGCACGGGCGGGCACCTGGGTAGAACCACCGACGTTCCGCAAGCCAGCTGGATAGCTTCCTCACATAAAGATTCCTAGGCCCCTGAGGGATCGAACCTACAGCGGTGAGGGGCAAGTGATTTCAAGTCAGAGACGTTAACCACTCGGCCACGGACGCCCCGTGCCCGATAGTGATTATACACATTTATGGTTATGTTAGAATTGTACACAATATGTTATTTTGTACTGCACAATTTAAAAAAAACACAACATAAAACAAATCCTTTAATATGTGTACTAAAACGTTATTATACATACATAACACTTGCAAATAAACAGTTCAGTTAAATAATGTATTCCCAGTAAGATGGTTAAGACTTAAAACTGAGGTAACATGAACTATATATATGACTGTTCTGCGCCCTATGGAGCAGCTTTCACAATGTGAGCCAAAATAATACTTTTCAAATGATTTCACACCATTGTCGACTCCCTGGCATGTGGCCATCATTACTTTTTTTAATCATGTTAGTTTGAAGTAATTGCGTTAGTTCTAAAATCTTTACTTTGAAGAGAATCACTGAGGAAACCAATCATTCATTGCTGTGTTAAAAATGAAACTAAGCATTCTGTCATCTGCCCTGTCCAATTGTGACGTATTACCATTCTGAGAACTCTGTATTTCGTCATTAAAGACCTATGTAATGTTGTTATATTATATATTCTGTGATGAATTATAGAAATTTCCCAGTTTGAGAAAATCTATAACATATCCCTTCCTCTACTGTGCTATCTCGCCTAGTGTGCAAGATAGCACAGTAGCCAAATAAGATAGCACAGTAGCCAAATGTTATGAACTAAACGATATACGTCACGATATTACGTCACGAATTGACGTCATGATATTACTCTGCTCTGTCGCCAGTGACAGAAGAAGGAATACTTGTGTCAAAATACGACTGGAAAGAAATTCATCACAGAATATATATTATATAGTTTAATTAACATTTTTGTCGTGATACGGAAAATAATTCACTCGTGAGAAATATTCTTGCGATATAGAAACTCGTGCGAAAACGCACTCGTTTCTTTATCGCAAGAATCTTTCTCACTCGGGAATTATTTCCCGTATCACTTCAATAATGTTAATTATTTCGCTCATTTTACTGTCTTCAGTGACTAATGAATATATTTACAGTTTATCTTCAGACCACCTCGGGCCTGTCTCTGTGACATTTTGCGTGTTAACATGTCCTCAAATAGAATTTCTTTTCAGGAAAGGATAATGAACACCTAGCTAATGATTACTGCTTACATTGAAATGCGTCTACCTTAAAAAAGAAGAATGCAGCTGAAAACGGGTTCATCATAAATGCGGATATCATTTAATGGCCAGCTTACATGCTTTTTTCTCTCGTATATCATGTATATCTAATGAATTGACTTTTCTCTCTCATTTATTTCTGAGCATATCATAATAAATTCTGCGCATAAACAATTGATATTCCATCTTGTACTTGAATGCTGATAGTAGATGCTCAGAAGCACTTTGAGGCATCTACCTGCGATTTTCTATGTTGACTTCTGCGCAGAAGCAATTGTGTATGTCATTCTACGGGATATCGGCCCTCCGCCTTGAAAGCCACCATAGAATCCTGATACAGCTAGGCACAACAGAGTATGGACTTGGTCTCATGTGATGTGTAAAGGTGTCTGTAGTGGTAAATCTGTGTAGTTTCTCTTGTAGATTTGTTGTGTTGTGTCGCATCCGTTCTGAGTTGTAGTAGCTGGGGCAGTGAGTGTTGCCGTTTTTACTATAGGTGAGGTGTGACCTACATCAGCTACTTGGGTTTGACACAATTATGTGTAGCGTTCCTAGCACCCTCGCAAGGCTGCTTCCTGACTTCTCCGCTGAGTGTACAATACTTAGTTCCCGTGGTGTTTACCATGTTTACACGATCCCATCGTGATCTTCTACAGCTGGTCTTCTGATCTACGAACTATGTTTCCTTCGTCACACCGCCTCGCCGCTGGTCGCAGATGATGATCTCTGCGTCGGTGGTCTTCGCTAAAGGTCGGAGCTGTGTAGACACTTCCGCACCCATCGAGTGTCGAGTGAGATGTGTGATGATGTAAGCAATTGATATTCCACCTTGTACTTAAATGCTGATAGTAGATGCTTAGAGGCATCTATCTGTAGTTTTGTGTTTGCGATTTTCTATTATCGGATATGGTTATTTTGCCTGTGTTCAACGGAAACCGAAGTTAATTCATTAAAACTGGCAAAGTGAAATTTTTGATAAGTTCTATTCGAGTATTTTCCTAGTTAAGCATCAACTGTTTAGCGGTGATTTCCTATGGCACTGACGTCACTTAACACTTTTCTACACCTCCATTCTAACGCAAATGATTCTTTCCTCCTGAATGAGCACTTGTATTCATCGAACTTATTCATTCATGCGAAAAAAAAATTCGAACGTTTTGTTTAGCATTGCCCAGTCAATGTCATTTATTAACCAATATAAACGAGATTTGCCCGCGCTTTGTGATTTTGAGTTTCTGCCAAGAACAATCCTTACTCCTCATCTTCTTTAAGAAATTAGAAACCTGTGCCATTTACATTTAGCGAAGATGCATTAAACTTCCGTTGAACCCACTGAATGCTTAATTTCATATAATGTTAATTTCCATGTTATATATGTATATATATCGCCAGAAGGCTTTACTTGTGAGGTACTTTATGTCTGTAGTGCTGACTTGTGAGGTACCATTACTTGTGAGGTATCTTCTCAAGTAAGATCGCGTAAAAATATTCGTCTGTAACTGATATATCATGTTCCACAAGTTAAAGTGAATGTTTTATTTCAACTGCGGACTTTCTCCTATTATTTGGATGAGAGGAATCGAGACATTTAAAAAGTACCTCACAAGTAAAATATATACATAAATTCAAACTGTAGAAATATCTATAGATCGTCCTAATTGAGTTATCTCTCTTTGCCTGTCAATAAAACCAAAGTATATATATACAAATTCTTACTTGTGAGGTAGTTTTTACGCACAATATGACCTATTTATGTGTCGAAGTGCCGTAAAACACCATTCATTCATTCATTACTTGTGAGGTGTACTTTATAAATGCGATTGTTTCTGTGGTGCTTCACAATTAGATCTAGCCGAAGTTTTCGGCGCATTTTGATTATTTGGCATATGGAAAAAAAATAGGCGCATATGGAAATAAACCCTAAACGACCCCCGATAATCGGTTTTGCATTTAGATCTATCGTTTGTTTGTTTGAATGGTGTTTTACGTCATTTTCAGCACATGTTTATATATGACGGTCGATTTTTTTTTCGCGATGGAAGCAGACCACCCACTTATTCCTGGGTAGAACCAGTACTGTACACCTTCCGTCATCCGTAAGAATCGACACTTTCTCACTTTACAAGTCGAGCTCCCAGTGGGATTCGAACCCGCAGCGGTGAGAGGTGAGAGAAACTAATACGCTGTGTAAATCTCCACACATCTATCAAACACATGGATCTAGTCTAGAGGGTCCCAAAGAGGGGGGGGGGGGGGGGCGGGGGGTGGGGGGGGGGGGGGTTCACGTGATCACGTAAAATAAAAACATATATATATGTAATACCGAGACCATCATACAAATAGTAATAGATTTGGAATCCAGTCAAGGGAGACTGTATTAGACTAATTAGAGGCCGACCAGTGCTACTTGTAATGTAGTGAGCTATGTCAGTGAAACTGTCGGCATACCACCAGTCTATACTGCCTATACTGTATCTGATACACGACTCGGCTGATTGTAGTGTCCCCGGGGATTCCCCGTGACAGATGTTCGCGCAAGTAAGAAAGTTCAGCTCTCGGGGGAGGCTCGGGGGAGCCCCTTTGGGACCCCCAGTCTACCATGAGTTCGAATTATTAATTTTAAGCACGTTCCACACTGCCACATAAATCTGAGTTCAAGACGATTTGTTTCTTAAAAATTCTTATTTGATTACATTATTTGATTACATTTTTCCTATTACATATTTTCAAGACCGAAATATGTTTTTGTTTTTTTAAAGCTGACACATTTAGCTCGGCATATGTGTTTCTAAATGCCGTTGAAGGTAGACTATAACATAGATATATACCCGTCAAATTAGTACAAAATTAAAAAAACAGGGGTCTTCGTGGGCAGCCAACAGTACCCATGATATTTGAAAAATTGTTTCAAAGGTTATGGAAGGGATACGTCTGATAAGATTATCCGCGTTTTAAAAGCTGTGATAGAGAGCTGCAGATTATCTTGTTCAATATGACGTCAAGTTTATTAATGACGTTACGTTTTGATTTTGATTATTATCATGGACGTAGCCAGGCGGAGGCTAGGAGTCACGGGCTTCCACATTGTTTTCACATATGTTTAAATAATTATTTTGTATAAAATGTGTGTATTCATACGTTTGTGCAAGGGCCAGTAATCAATAACTTTGAACGTATCAACATTATGTTTGAACGTATAAACATTATAGCATCACTGACCGTGTGTCAACTTTTTTTTATCGAATTATCACCTGGTTAGCCAGGTCTAATAGGAATGATAAGCGATCTTTTTACTTAGATGCTAATTTACAATGTCTAAGCAGACCATCCCTCACACTGCACCCCGACCCCCCTCCAACCCCATACGGTTGTGTGAAAGTTAATAATAACACAGCCTAGGTCTCCTTTAATATGACTCTGTAACTAAAACGCCACCATGCGTGTTACATACCAATTTTAAAAAAAGAGAAAGCCGGGGGCTTTCCATAAATTTGGTTGACAGAAAATGGTTTGCTGTTTAGGTGTGCGTAGGCCTTTTTTTTTTGTGTGTGTGTAAGGTTTCCTAAAATAATATTATTATGGTGTCAAAACTATTACTATTACAATAAAATTCAAAATGGCGGCCTTAAAGCGCGAAAACCAGTGAAAAACTTATTTTTTTTAATGTTATAATTTTATTTTTATGCAAGTTCTTTTGGCCTTTGCAATCAGAAAGGAAAGGTCGAAGTCTGACCATTTACATAGAATAAGGGGCCATAATGTATTGATTTAAAGTGTTAAAACAACGACTAGAAAAAAGAAAAGTATTTCTTCATTACACAATTGTTCAAAACAAATCTGCGCATATTCTGCTTTTCAAACGTACACACCTTATGAGAACTAATATTCAATTATCACTAAGGTGAATAGTCAGAAGTGGTCTTGTTACAGCTATGCAGAGCATGTAGCCAGGATGCTTATCATCCTACGTTCGATATAAATACATGCATACTCTACTTAAAAATTGTGTAAATTGTTCCAAGATATATTTTTTGTGTACCTGAAAAGCTAATCGTTGTCTCTCTCACAATCACCACCACACCTACATAGTGCTGTACATCTTATTGCCGCTTTTACACATTTACATCGGCCTCTGCATTCCTTTTCTGTCTGACACCCACATCTTAGTAGTTCTTGACAAGCTTTAGAAGCTTCAGGAAGTACTGTCCACAATGGTTCCCAGATCTGGTCTTGGGTTCTCTGCCAGCCCCAAAGACTCGGGCATGGTGAAATAGCACTTGATTCTAAGGACTGACCCCCAACAATACCCAGCCTGGTATGCTACTCCCTTAGTGTGTTGAAGTAAAGCAGCAGATGTTGGTGGTATTAAATCGATTGACCTTCCTTTCTTTGAGAAGAGATCTTTTCGTACCTCATCTGATTTTTCACGCGTGCTTGTCCTGTCGTACAAAAAAAACTACAAAGCGTTCCAGAATCGGCATCTTCTCTTCCAACTCTTGCAAAGAACGAGTACAGCCCAATACATGAAAAGCTTTAATGACATCTGGATAAATGCTGCTTACTGCCCATGCATACTCGATTCCTTTACCAGTGAAAAAGGAAGTTTGGTCACAGCCTGTAAAAGCATGCATACCTGACAATGCTTTCGACTTTTCTGGACCCAGGGATTCGGATATGCCATGTGCAGATATGAAACGAAAATGCTTCCCAGTGCAAAATGTAATGCACAATTCATTAACACAAAGCTCACTGAAGAGAGCAATTGATAACTCAAGTACATCAGTATCAACAGTTCTGATCATCACTCGTTTGTAGTTTTGTTTACCACAGTCTTTCACATGCAACAGTAACCTAGTATCTGCCGCTTCATGAGTACATGGCGAAAGAAAACTTACATCTTCTCTCGGTGGATTTGTCCTTGGTTGACACTATTGGTTTATCAATAATTTCAGTTGCCACAGATTCAGTAGCTAGGTAGCTAAATAGTTCGACCTTATTTTCATCAACACGAAGGAATGATTTCCAATTTGCGTACATTTGAATCTGACTGCACTCTTCTACATACACCGTTACCACGTTTACTGCGTGTCATTGCCGGCTATCCTTGATATACTGATCCCAGACAATATCTACTCTGCTTGTATTTTGTAGTTGTCTTTTGATGAAGGGAGTGAATACCTGCTTGGAGTAATCTGCAAATGTATTGGCTGCTGCAGGTTTTAACATGTTAACTATAGCTGCACCATTGAAGTGGTTCTGCAGACATGTTACCAAATTTGATTTTGTTCCAGATCGCAACTTACCAAAGCCAGAGAGAGATGTGGGGCTTTGGTTTTCATGGCGAAAAATGTCATCAAAGTCACCATCACGAACTTGACAGGAAACATAGAGTTGGGAAAATAATGAACAGTTCTTCTTTAGCGAATTTGTTATTTTCCGTTGACTCACTGGACATCTAAACAAAGGAAACGTGTTCTTCTTACTGGGTCACATAACGAAACAGTTCTCTCTTTAAGCCGTTTCTGCACATACATGGCGAACTTCTCTTCTCATACTCTTTCTATGTTACGAACTGTGGCAGCTACATACTCATCTACAATGTCTCTAGTCTCTAATACTAGCAGGTCACTACTGTACTCCTTAAAATGATTTCCCATTTCCACCACAACTCCACACAGACAGTCACATTTAACTTGATTTGCAAAGGTAGATTTAAATAGAGTGTAGCAGTTGAAAACGTTAATGAATGAATTCATAACGTAATAGTCCTTTGTAAGCAAATACTTAAGAAGTTCATTTTTAAAGAAAGCATTGATCTAGCTGTCTGTTTGCCAGGTTGAATTCATAAACACGTTGACACGGCTATATAGTGGCATTGACACAGTTGGGAACCCCAAAATGCGCAATTACGTAATCACCCAATGCGAAATTTTGGAATCCCGAAATTGGGCTTATTCAAACAACATATAACCTATACGTTCTGAAAAGCATGATTTGTTTTAGCAAACATAAAACCCGCCTTTACATTGTCTTGTATTCATGAAATACAAGATTGTTTTCCCTTCAAAGAAATTATTTTATTAAAAAATATATATCTTTGTTTTGGTGGTCAGGGATATGTGTCTCTGAAAACAACGTTAAGGATGGGCGTGAAGGCTATTTTTTCCCCACAGTTTGAGCATAATTTATATATATTAGACGCGTAATTAAAGGTAACGATAGATTACGTATCTCGGTTTCTAACTTGGAAATAAGAATTATTTCATATTCATCCTTAGCAACAAGACCCATACATTCATACAGTTTCTTTAAGAATGTGGACTTCTAAATTATAAATAGCGCCTGTGCAAGATGTGAATGATCACAAATAATACATCGAGTTATGTGATTAAAAAAACATTTTCAAAATTGTTAATAAATTAAACATAACAAATTATTAACATAGAAACATTTTGATCTATGTATGAAATATATTTTTCAAACGATAAATTGTAAGGCTAATGCAATTTCAAAAACAGGTAGATATATCTTGAAAACAAAACACACCCATTTGAATGTGTATGCGCTGTTTTATTTGTATCTTCGGTAATGTTTTATAAGACATTTCTAAAGATGTAGATAGGGAATAATGCAAAAAAAGGAGAAATATACAAATTAGATACATAAAGATATCAAGAATAATACTATAAAGAATAGAGAAAAAATATTCGATAACGTAAAACGTTCAATGTTAAAATAAATAATGGATTTTGATAGTTCTTTTAAAACCGAACGTTTCCTTGAGCCATACCTGGGTACATGTAAACCAAACACCCATAACATACAATTATGAGTATTGCTATGATAATCTAACATGCGGACCCATCGGAATGATAGTGAGAATGTGTTTGAAAGTTGACATTTACAACAGAATAATCTAATGTATTACCACCAAATTGTTACATTATTTTTAGGACAACCCCTTTCCCATATTGCTGCTTAATAACACGACACACGTTCAACATTATTAAGGTTCGTTTTATAAAACAGCATGGTCAAATAAAAGAACAACATTATTTTATGATGTGTTCATTTAAACATTTAAGTAGCAATCCCGCCAAATAACGGCAAAACTGCACTACAAAAACTCTATCCAGGTGTTCAGTCATATAATACTGTATACTAGGTTGTGCCGATTAAAAGTAAAGATTTATTGACGGGTTCTTAAAATATCCGTGATTGAATATGCATAAAATGAATTATGAGTTGATAACAGTTTACTCTTAATTCGACGCTCTATTTTTGGGGTTTAGCCTGGCTGGTTAAAGCCGTATATATTATGTCTTACAATACTCTCAAAATATGTAAGTTATAAATATACCTTGTCGTCAGTATTTACAGAAATGGTGTACATATTTTGTAAAATGTGTCTGTTGTTGGCGGGATAGCTACTTTAAACGAGCCTGATACATTCTGATGTGTTGGTGAAGATAACGATCAAAACAAAAATGTAAACAATTCATTCATCATTAAAGACAATATGAATTATATGTTAAGATTTTTTTTAAAAAATTACCCAAATGCATAAATACCAGTTAGGAAGGTTGAACTCTATAAACTTTTCCACTTTTATATAATGTATTGCGCTTATAATACATAGTCTCGTCTTAATTCCATTACATTATGAGAAAGCCTATATTTGCAGTATTTTATAACGGATAATTCGACAATAAAACACGTTTAAAAACATTTCACTGGAAAAATGCGATAACCTGTTTAAAATTACCTGTTAAATGTTTTAATTTTACAATATGCAAACCTTTTAAGCCGAAAACAAGGTTTTATTTCGTACCCCAGCCAACCCCGTTTTCCCTTCTTGGACAAAGGTTTGGATGAGGTATGAAGGTTAATAATCGGGCCACGTCATGTGACTGTGTCGGTTAAACCTGGTGGCAACATAAATAAACCTGGTTTTCTTTCCACGCTATTTAATTGACATACATACATGTATTTATCAAATATATTATTTGGATTTGTATGGATTGTGATTTTAAATATACGGTACGAGGTTTATATCTTAGTTTGCATGCGTTGTTATGTCACATGCATTAAGATACACTTTTGGCTTTTAGTTCATATCTATGGCTTTTAGTTCATATCTATGCCTTTGAACATTGCGTATTTGAAGGGGGAATTGAGTATGTGTATTGGATGTTTCCGTCTAAGCGATTTTGCTACGACCGACCATTTTCAATTTATTTATTTGTTAACAGTTATTATTAGGTATATTGAAAAATCCAAATTCATTAAAACTGCATTGATATCTATATGTATATTTCGTAGTAGTATTCATTTTTCAATACACTCGTTCCTTTGCCCGCCCGTCCATTATCCACATATGCCACCACACACCACACTTCCACACCCATGCACCCATCTAGTCATCCACCACATTTATTATTATGTATATTGGAAATTCCAAAATTGTAAGTCTATTTTTAAACCCATTTATATTGCCTTGCGTTTGGAAATATGTTCAGTATTAATTTCTATCCGTTATTGAATAGGCGTAGACATAAATAAATATCAAATTGATCATGTCTTTAAAGGGTCTACTTGTAGGTTTACTGATGCTAACATTAATTGGTAGAACAGGTCAGTATGCAGTACCTAGTCTTAAAGGAGAATCCACCAGCGGATATTTCGATATACATGCAGTTCAATCTGCCAAGAAAATAAAGTCTGGAATAGAGAATCCGGATACTATAGACACGCAGAAGCTACTTGCAGACGTACACAAAATGACAGAGTCTGCGAAAAGTGAGATATTTGCGTCTTTTATTATCATATCAAAGTCAGAACAAATTGCAAACGCATTCTATACAGTTGATAGTTTGCTTAAGGATCTAGAACGTCTTATAGAAGCGAGTAACCAGACTCGAAAAACCTTTCAGGTCGCATATGTTGAAAATTACCAGACAAATAATGTGGAAGTTAGTATTCGGGTTTTGTCACAGTTGCTAACGTTTGCTATTCAAGGAACCTCCGGGCAACTGTTGCCAGCCTTTGTTGAACAACATCGATGTAACATGACAGCTTTTTACAAATTTAAGGAATTTTACTTTAACCTTTTTTCAGTTGGTGTAACATTAAATTTAGTGTATTTAACACTTGATAGGCCGCAGGCAATACAAACAAGCATAGAAAATTGGAGAAATTACAGTTCGGATTTAGTGCGAATCGTTGATAGAGAACAACTTTCGTGTGAAGACAAATTATATACTTATGCATCGGAAGATCTCGAACAAGAAAACAACACAAGACAGCTTTGGAATGCAAACAAAGAGAGATATTATCCGAAATGGAATGACGTTATGTTTTTCCCACGTATAGGTTCGGAACAGACCCAGTTCTTCAAATATGACAAAGCATACAACTTCTTACATGAGACTTCAAGTGATATCAACAAAGTTGCTATTTTTGGCAACTATTGCGATATGTGTAGTGCAGCTGATGTCAATACATTACTTGAAGGGTCTAAAGAAGCCATACGCGGAGTGGTATCAGGCAAGGACGATATGCTTGCAGCGAAAAAAGTAGCAGACATCATACACACTATTTTGGATGAGAATCGTCGCTATTTAAGTGCTTTGATAGTGTTCTTTGAAGGTGATGACCATACACCGGAGCTCATTTTTGACAAAGGTATGTTTTCATGATTTGTTTATTTTACTTCCTAAAATGACATTGTAAGATAAACTAGAACCTGGATTAAACCCCCAGCGGCCTTTTTTGCCACTGACCGTTCCAAGGCGATAGCCCTCCTACTGTCAACAATTTTGTGTTTGTGATGTCTTATCTTGTTTCTGTGTGTGTTTGTGGTTGACTGTCGTCCTTGAATGCTACTATTTCCTGTTTGATTTTTATATCTACTTATCCTTGTTCATCGTTCGTATGTGCACTCGCTTGGTTTGAGCAAACGAGCAATCTACATTCGGGCGCACAATCACGCTGAATAGGGACGTGTGCCTTTACAACCTTCCGCATATCTCGGACAATACGTTAACGCTGTTGTGAATTTGATTATACGATTATATTTTTTTTCCTCTTACCCAATGTTTTCCTTTCACTGCATTATATAATGCTCTGGCTCCTGTTCCTGTTTACATTGTTATCGCATATGACTTTGTGAATAGTTGAATACTTGACTAGATCATAGCTATAATTTCATGTATGGGCTTGTATGCGTACGTTTAACCATATTTTATTTCAAAGAATAGTGACATAATATCATACTAATAAATGGATTAGAACAAATGCAAAATGCTTATTTAAGTTCACATGTGTAAATTAAACGTGCCTCCAGGCTTAAGGTGTTATACAGTTAAGCAACATACAACAGTTGGTGTGGAACTTTTATTTTATGGGAAAACAGTTGCATCCGTTTGATTGTAGGTGCCTTTGTAATACCTAGTAATTGCCGAATGTGTGTGAGGGTGGGGGTTGTTTCTTTGAAGTTCGAAAAAAACTAGCTTCCTGTATATATATATATATATATTAGATATATATAGATATATATACATGTTTTAAATATGCCTGGCTCTTTTCTGTTGTTTTTTTAAGCCGAAAATGATAAAACAACTACTATACTAGTAATTGTGTTTCTTTTATTGCAGAATCATATGTTGCATCGTTAATTATAGAAGATGTTACTCTGAAATATTGCTATCCCAATACTGCCGAATGGGGGACACGGGACCCGTCTGAAAACGTCCACACAGTACATGGACAATTTAGAGTTTATGCATACCCGGCCACAACCCCCACACGAATGATAGATGACGTTACAACAATAGGCGAAGTTTCCAAATACTTATGCGGAGGCGGATCGGGCTTAGACATGATGGGGTTTTGGTGGAGGCGGAGGCGAACATCTGCATAAAACAAGTGACGCTCAAAACTTGTCGGATTTTACGGAATATCCATGACAGTTATTACACGTTTATTGATGTTTGAGATATAGTTACATAAAAATATGATCTCAAACAAATTCAAACTTAATATTATTTAGTGCTGTGTGGCAGCTGTAAAAAGGTCGTCGCGACTACAAATCAGTAGTGTAGTTACTTACTGGTCCTTCAGGAGCATCAAGCCCTATCTGTGTGGCTTTAATGTAGAATACCGCTTAGTAATCGGGTGTTCGGGGGCGTGAGAGGTATTGCATCTTATATTATCTTTCATGAACACACTCAGAAAACCGAGTCTGCTGCTTTTCTCTTTTATATGTGTGGGGTAATATATTTTTATATTTTAGCACTCGTTTGTATTTTGATGTTAATGAATCCATCTTGGAAATAAAGCTGGCTTGTAACATTTTAAATGTCAATGATTTGCTAGTTTGAACGTTGATTTACGTCATCTAAAAGCACATGTTTAGCCATATATGACGGTCGATTTGTGGGTGTGTGGTAGAGACAGACCTCTCCATTTGTTCTGAGTAGAACTAGTACCGTATGCATCCCGTCATTCGTAATAATCGATATATCAATGAACAGGTTTACTTTTAATTCTGTAATAATTTCAATTAGGTTGTACAATTTACTTTTGCTTACATCATGTAGTACCATCTTCAATAATCTGCTTGGTATTTTAACTGCAATCGGTATGTGACTCTTGAAAGTTCTGACTAGAACATACCCTGTTCAACAAATGTCAGTTTCTTTAATACTGAGAAGGGGATCCCTTGGAAAATGCAAATCAAGATAATAATAATAATAATAATACGTGTAGGTAACTTTATGTCACTAAATTGTTTCGTCGAAGGAATGCATTAACAAGGCAGGCCAATGGCTCCGAGCATGTAAAGTAATATATAAGATAGAAAAAGAATTCCTCACGATTGTTAGTTCATAATAAATGGTATTCTAGTACAGTACATATCAAATATGACGTATTTCCCATTGATTTTTAGCTCTACTGGCCAAGGGCCAGCAGAGCTTATGGGATGGTGTGTTGTCCGTCTTCCGTCGTCCGTCGTCCGTTAACTTTTGCTTGTGTACACTCTAGAGGCCACATTTTTGATGCAATCATCATGAAACTTTGTCAGAATGTTTGTCTCAATGAAATCTCGGTCAAGTTCGAAAATGGGTCATGTGGGGTCAAAAACTAGGTCACTAGGTCAAATATTGGAAAAACCTTGTGTACACTCTAAAGGCCATATTTTTGACCCGAGCTTGATGCAACTTTGTCAGAATGTTTGTCTTAATTATATCCTGGTCAAGTTTGAAAATGGGTCACATGGGGTTAAAAACTAGGTCACTAGGTCAAATACTTGAAAAACCTTGTGTACACTCTAGAAGCCGTATTTCTGACCCAATCTTGATGAAACTTTGTCAAAATGTTTGTCTTAATTATATCTTGGTCAAGTTCAAAAATGGGTCACATGGTATTAAAAACTAGGTCACTAGGTCAAACTTTGGAAAAACCGTGTGTACACTCTAGAGGCCATATTTTTGACCTGATCTTGATGAAACTTTGTCTTAATGAAATCTCGGTCAAGTTCAAAAATGGGTCATGTGGGGTCAAAAACTAGGTCACTAGGTCAAATACTTGAAAAAACTTGTGTACACTCTAGAGGTCATATTTGTTACCCAATCTTGATGAAACTTTGTCAAATTGTTTATCTTAATTATATCTTGATCAAGTTCGAAAATGGGTCACATGAAGTTAAAAACTAGGTCACTAGGTCAAATATTGGAAAAACCTTGTGTACACTCTAGAGGCCATATTTTTGACCCGAGCTTGATGCAACTTTGTCAGAATGTTTGTCTTTATTATATCTTGGTGAAGTTTGAAAATGGGTCACATGGGGTTAAAAACTAGGTCACTTGGTCAAATATTGGAAAAACCTTGTGTACACTCTTTGTCAAAATGTTTGTCTTAATTATATCTTGGTCAAGTTCAAAAATGGGTCACATGGTGTTAAAAACTAGGTCACTAGGTCAAACTTTGGAAAAACCGTGTGTACACTCTAGAGGCCATATTTTTGACCCGATCTTGATGCAATTTTGTCAGAATATTTGTCTCAATTATAGCTTGCTAAAGTTGGAAAATGGGTCACACAGGGTCAAAAACTAGGTCACTAGTACACTCTAGAGGCCATATTTCTGACCCGATCTTGATGAAACTTTGTCGAAATGCTGTCTTAATTATATTTTGGTCAAGTTCGAAAATGGGTCCCATGTGGTCAAAAACTAGGTCACTAGGTCAAATACTTGAAAAACCTTGTGTACACTCTAGACACCATGTAGTACGACTCGATTCATCAATGGTATAACAGCCAGTAGAGCGTTCACAGGCCCTCTTGGGTGCTATCAGTGCTACCTTCCTGTCTAGTGTGTCAAAAGGATCTCTTTTCAATATTTACATTCACAAAAAATAGAAAATTTGTTTGTACTATGTTCAATCTCTCGAAAATGTGTATTTAAAAAACATGACAATCCATGTCAGATAAAAAATAAAATATTTCCAGTGGACTTATATCACTGTAGGGATCCGTACACCGGATCTTGGTCAAGACCCCGTTCACTAGTACGGAGTTTTGGTCAGCCATGTTGTAGAAAACGTGCGGATAACAACAGCAAAGGTAGGTTAACCACGTTTTCTCCTATTTTTGTTCATGTATATGAATTATCAGTATTGCTATATGTTGCGGAAACATTTCCCCGTTCAAATATTACCGTACATTGTTGACATATTACTTTAAATGCTACAATTCGGATCAAAGAAAAACAATTGCCGGTGCTGAAATTCGCCCAAAGTACCCTTCAGCAATAAATATCTCATTAATTTTCAAGTTAATGAAAATTTTGAATTGGCAGATTTATTTGTTTTTTCAATATACGTGCATGTTCAAAATTTCAGCATCATTCATCCGAAATTGGCCGAGATATGAATCGAAACAAAACGTGCCCAGCGTAACTAATTCATATAAAAAGACGCTGATTTGTGTACGGAGTCTTGTCCATGTACTGTACGGGGTTTTGCAATGCAAAGATTGTATTCGCTGCTCTGCACTGATGTTATTTACTTATATTTGTGGTAATTCGTAGACATTATTTAGGTCCTATATGTCTTAAACCATTTTGTATTGTTAAGACGAAATAATGCAGAAAACTAAAACTTAAAAGGGGTAATTCTTGAGAAAGACTCCGTACTTATTCCAGATATCTACATGTACTACAAACTAAGTCCAGACATATATTATTGTCTGTTAGAATTGATACAGTTGTCCAATTTTAGCTCATTGTGACCACAGTTAACGTCATATATTTATTTTTATTTTTTTTATTTTTTTGGACAACAATCCATTACATTGGTCAATGTTTATTCAACTTAGAAATGAGGTAATTGCTTTAATCCGCGTATCTAAGGAATCATACAAGTCAAAACTTACATCCCAGTTAACTGATAAATCAATCCCCACCGGGTATATGGTGGCGTATAGCAAAATCGATCTCTAAATTGAACAAAGTAACTCAACCAAACTTTCCAATAAAAAATAACGGTCGTATTTTAAAACATCCAGTAGACAAAGCAAACGCATTGAATTCTTCCTTTTCTGCAACATCTCATATTGAACATGAACCGGAATTACATACTTTTCATAATCGCACTGACAATAAAACGAATGACTTTATTATAAATGAAACGGAAGTAATTGATCAATTGAACATCTTGAAATTATCGAAACCTCCAGGCCCAGATATGATTAGCCCAAAGGTATTAAAATTAGTTTTAAATAGCAATGCTGCTCCATTGACGCGACTTTTTAATCTGTCATTGTCCACTAGAAAAGTACCATACCAATGGAAACAGGCGAATGTAACTCCTATTTTTAAGGGCAAGGGAGAACCTGACATGCCGGGCAATTATAGGCCTATATCCATTACCAGTATTTTTAGAAAATTGATGGAAAAAATCGTATTTAAACACTTGTTCAACTATATCAAAACGAATAACCTTCTGTGCAAATACCAGGCAGGCTTTCAACCTAGAGACTCTACAATAAATCAGCTCATAGAAATATATAATAACATAATAAGCAACCTCGACGCTGGGAAAGATGTACGATTTATATTTTGCGATATTGCTAAAGCATTTGACAAAGTATGGCATGCTGGGTTGGTTTTTAAATTAGCTAAATATGGTATCAATGATTCATTATGTAACTGGATAAGTAGCTATCTCTCTGATATGCAGCAAAAAGTAGTCCTAGATGGATTCTCTTCAAGCTTCAGTACTATAGCTGCAGGTGTTCCGCAAGGCTCTGTTTTAGGTCCGTTTCTATTTCTGCTTTATATAAATGACATCACAGATGACTTATTGAATGATGTACGGTTATTTGCTGATGACACTTCTCTTTTTGTTGTAGTTGATAAAAAACCAGTAGAATGTACCAACTCTCTTACAAATGATCTTTGCAAAATATCTGAATGGTCAAAAAATGGGCTGTTACATTTAATCCTCAAAAAACCAAAAGCCTTGTTTGCACTAGAAGAAACTATAACCACCCATCAGTCTACTTTGATAATGATATAGTACAAGACGTAGCGTCACATTGCCACCTTGGATTAACAATTCAGTCCAATGCAACCTGGTCGCATTATATAGAAAATATATACGAAAAACATGTGCACTATTTAACATTCTAAGAATGCATTAGTACAAACTTGACAGACATTCTCTATTGAAAATATATATCGCCTTTATAAGACTTATACTTGAATATGGAGATTCAGTATGGGATAACCGTACACAGGGAGAATCTGATCTATTAGAGAGCGTCCAAGTTGAAGCAGCACGAATAATAATAGGCCTCAGATGCAATTCCTCTAGATCATACTTATATACTGAAGTGAACTGAGAAACATTAACAAAAAGAAGAAAATATCATAAACTTGTAACTATTTACAAAATAATTTATGGCATAAGTCCAGATTACATGTATAACTTAATCCAGTCACACTTACCTGTAAACAATAAGTATAACCTTCGAACTTCAGGATTACACTTACGTCCCCCTCTTTGTCGTACAACATCATATTATAACAGCTTTCTGCCGAGTACAATTAAATTGTGGAATGCTTTACATTTAGACGCTAAAAATGCACCATCTGTTGAACAATTTAAGCATAAACTTAAGGCTATTGAACATAGGACTGACAGTCCATATCACTATAATATAGGAAATAGGAATGATAACATCATCCATTGTCAATTAAGAAATAACTCAAGTAATCTAAATACGCATTTATTTGACCACTTCTTGACAGATTCAGCAGTATGTACGAAATGTGGCAATCCATGTGAGGACAATACTCATTTCTTTTTCAACTGTCCACTGTATAACCAATTCAGAAATGACTTACTTGATACCCTAGCCAATCTTGTTGATGTCACGCATATCAACATTGACTTGATACTGAATGGCAGTTCCAATCTAGACGATACTACGAACTCAGAAATTGTACTTATTGTCCACAAATACATCAAGTGTACCAGGAGATTTTCGTAGAATTATAGATGTATGTACATGTACATATGTATATAGGTATGTACATGAATGTGTACATGTATGTATATACTATTGTATTTTCAGATATGTTTTGTCACAATGCTAGATTTTTTTTTATATATTATCATCTTTCTTCCTTTTTTATTGTAATTTTTATTTTTTTGTTTGTCTGTTTTCTCAGTTATCTTAAATTCCAAAATTAACTATTGGTTACAGAAACTCATACTTAAACCATTATATTTTGTAATAATCGGTACATTTTTATATATATTTCGTATTGGTTTTCAGTATGATTTTCTTTCTTTTAATTCTTTTTTTTCTCACTTAAATTCTTTCTGACAGTACAACGTGTTAATACTAAACAATCACGGTACACATGTTTCAAAGATTCTAAGTTAATTGTCAAACCAATATATGCAAACTGTACTACAATTCCACATTTTATGTTATGTTTGATATGAATTTATTGTTTATATGTACCATGTAATGGGAGAGGTCTTACATAGGCATTGCCTGTTGTCCAATCCCATTCAGTACTTGAATAAAATATTGTTTAAATAAAGTATTATTATACGTCCCACAGGCGTTAAAAATCCTTACCTTATTTTTTCAAACAGTTTGCCTGTCAGGCTAAAATTAATGTTATGCCCCAAACTGACATCTAAACTATGTCAAACTTTCCTAAGCATGTTAATAGGAAATGTAAAGTTGGTTCTTATACTACATTGACAACACATGATATCTCTATAGCTCGCATGATTATATCTGTTCAAGGAAATCTACGTTGATTCAGTTCTAATGACACTACATTGACTGTTTACAAACATTCAATGAATGTTTTATGTATTACATGTAATGCAAGTACCATTAAAACCATAGTTTCATACAATATATTTAAAGCAAAACTCCGTACAGTAAAAAGAGAAGATTTGCAGTACTCCGTACACAAGTGCCCAAGACCCCGTACACAAACATTAATTTTGTTTCGATTCATATCTCGGTCAATTTCGGATGAATGAAGTTCAACATTTGAACATGTACGTATATTGGAAAAACAAATAAATCTGCCAATTCAAAATTTTCATTGACTTGAAAATTAATGAGATATTTATTGCTGAAGGGTTCTTTGGACGAATTTCAGCACCGGCAATTGTTTTTCTTTGATCCGAATTGTAGCATTTAAAGTAATATGTCAACAATGTACGGTAATATTTGAACGGGGAAATGTTTCCGCACCATATAGCAATACTGATTATTCATATAAAATGAACAAAAATAGGAGAAAAACGTGGTTAACCTACCTTTGCTGTTGTTATCCGTACGTTTTCTACAACATGGCTGACCAAAACTCCGTACTAGTGAACGGGGTCTTGACCAAGATCCGGTGTACGGATCCCTACAGTGTATATTGTGCGAGATTAAAACCTGGTGTTTGGGGAGTCTTCAAGTCCCGCCCACAAGGTATTGATCTGGGACAATATAAACCCGCTGGAAATATTTTGTTTCTTAATTCAATACTTCACAAAAGTAATTCTACTGTTGTTACTACTACGAAAGTTGTTTTTATAAGGCAAAATCAGTGCAAAATTCTGCTTCATCAAGTTATTTAAAATGTCCAAATTTATTCCAGCAAAACGGTATATTGGCTGTAAAATAGTTTTGACTCAACCCTTTTTCAAAACTCAGATATTTACCACTTAACATTACAGTTCCAATGGTATATAATGCATGCAAGTGCTATCAAAAGTGTTCATAGAAACTTTAGCAGGAACGTCAGCCTTAAAAATATGACACAATTTCATTCAATATTACGTATTTATATAGTTAATCCTCTACATGTGCTTATGGTTATTTGTTAAGGAATGCATATTTAAGGTATGTAAGAACGTGTATTAATATACATAGATAGCTTGCCTAGCTTATATGTGAATTACTCTGTTCGCTTATGCACTTTATTTATGTGTGTAGTGTTTTGAAGTTATAAACAATTAGTTTTTTGTAGTTCTACTGTTGATTTTTTCTGTAATTCCGAAACTATATACATGTATCACCATAGAAATGACACATAACGTTTTTTGTTTCGATTTGCACATTCAGTTTTTGTTCTTAAAAAATACTTTTACTGGTTAAGGAATTATACGGTTACACAGTATTGCCATTTTCATTATACTACGCACACATTTTGGGACAGAACCCACGGAGTGATATTTACGGCTTTAAAAAAAGAGTTATTCCGCCTTTTCGTACAATATAATGTATAGTTCTGTGCTGTTTTACCACACTTCCTACTCACTTATGGATATAACGTTTACTGAATTGAATGTTGTTTAACGGCTCATCAACACAGTATAGGTTATTTAGAGCCGCCCCAGAGGGAGGGGAAGGATACATAGGAATCCGGGAACTCGTTTGTTTGTTTGTTTGGGGTTAACGTCATTTTCCAGCACATTTTAGGGTATATATGACGGTCTATTTTTATTATTGAATATCGGTACAGGTTTAAATCTTAAATTATATATTGTCTTAGAAAAATGTAAATTTTCCCAACAGAAAATGGTGTAGTTGACCCGACATCCTGACATTCCCAACTATCCAACGATATTTTGTAACGTTGTTGATTTTCCAACATGATTTTGTTGGATCACCCAACCATATTCAGTTGGATCTGAATTTAGCGGCCTTTTTGTGTATGTGACGTCATATACTTTTATTCCTTATTAACATTTCCACTCATGTTTAAAATGCAGCTTTCACAGAACACATTAAACCCCAAAACAGGCATAAGGACAAACATGAATGGCAATGTTAACAATGTTAACAAATAATAAAGGCATATGACGTCACAAACACAAAAAAGGTTGACAATAGGGCTACCGCCTTGGAACGGTCACTTGCAAAAAAACTCACACTGACCCTTAAATTAACACTATCTCAGTTTTGACAAAATGTCACTGGCATTCCCTTTCCTTTTTGGTCAATACGTTAGAAAAGTAATTCATCATCCAAAATTGTATCGAAACTAGACAAAACGACATTTAAATTATTGTTATAACCAAATAATTCAGGAATGTATTCTAGATAATATTTGATGGTCCTATCCGATTTATGTTAAGACAGATTTTTGTGATCGTATACTCCTCAAAATAAGTAAGGACTATGTTTTGATTTGGGTTATTTTTTAAATGCTATTATTGAAGGATTTACTTCCTTTTGTTTGTGCAATTAGGTTTAGTTGTATTATGTTACAATTGTTACGTGACACAAACATATTGACCTTTTATATGAAATCCAGAATAAATAACAAGCACTTTTTACAGTTCTTTTAAATTTTGATTCTGTATACTTTTTTACTATTTTTTCTTGTAATGCTACATTTCCTGTTCGACTGTTATGTGCATTTAATTCACTGGTATCGCCATATAAGTCCGGGACACGGGTCCTACGCAAAGAATAAACAATTAATGTAGAACTATAAATAAATACTGACAAAACTGGTTTGGTGGCTTTAAAGTAGAATATCGCTTAAGCCGGTGTTAGGAGGCGCGACAGGTCTTGTACTTTGCAATACCCCTCGTGAACAGACTCAATAATACCGAGTCTGCTGCTTGTGTCTCTTGTTTGTGTTTGTTGTTTCAAAGGGATCCGCTTTTCAGTATTTATTATAACTGAATTAGTAGCTATATACCATACATACACCACAAAGCTGCATCATGCATACAAGATAAATATCACACACACACACACACACTGATTGTTGAGTTCTGACCCTTAAAATGCAAAATATAAAAATACCCCAGTAAAATGTGGGGTCTATAACATTTACTCAAGTTGTTAGCAGAAATCCGATAACGAATGCGAAACAAAGGTAACTCGTAGGGAATGCCCATTCTATTTTAAGATCCAAGCAATTTAACCTTGCCGTCGCGATATGCTCTGCAATACACGATTAATCATACAAAAGAAGAAAACCAACATAGCATTTAATTGTCCTTACATTATTATAACCTTGACATGTTTTTAAGATCAATGTTCAAAAAGAATTAATTGAAGTACATACTTATATATGTGCAATAATAAATGACACCGTTATCGTACAGTCATTAACACTGACCTTAAGAGTGTCGGTTCATTTACTCAATATACTGTTAAATATTTGCAATACTTTTAAAGCAGTGTTTTGTTTTAATGATGTTATTATCAACCTAAACTGATATTAATAATATAATGAAAGGAAAGAGAAACGCATAATGGGTATTTCCGCTATATATTGTATGTTTAATATTCTACTGCTAATCGAATGGTACAGGGCGGCATTAGGCCTGTACTTTCGGAAAGAAGGTTTAAACAGCACCGAACACACCAATGGTTACCCTTTTAACGTTTCATTAGGGATGGAATGCGCATTTGGCTCAAGCATGTGAGAAAACTTTTGTGTTTGTTATGTCGTTTGCATTTATTATTACTTTTGCCTTCTTGTTTGTCTGTTTGCGTGTTTGTTTCTGTGTTTTGTGGTTGACTGTCCTCCTTGAATCTACTTTCCCTTTTCGATCTTTTTATATTTCTTTAGGCTTTAAACTTTGCAATCTCTTAACATTAAGCATAAAACTGGAATGGCTTGACTTTTTCAAGTGAAACTTCAACATTTATGAATTTAGTGTAACACAAGTATACTTTGATTAAAAAGTCTTCTACATGGCAGAGTTGTCCTTTCTGTAATTAGTTGCAGCCCCTTTTTATACAAAACATGTTGAGATTTATTGAAGTATTATTATCAACACGACACACGTGCATTGGGTATAAACGTGCACCATCAGCCTCATTAAGGAATTATTGTCAACAAGACACATTTGCATTGCATATAAACTTACACAATCAGCACCATTAAAGTATTATTGTCAACACGACACATGTGCATAAACTTACACCATCAGCATCATTAAAGTATTATTGTCAACACGACATATGTACAATGGGTATAAACTCACACTATCAGCCTCATTAAAGTATTATTGTAAACACGACACATGTGCATTAGGTATAAACTTGCAATATCAGTCACATTAAAGTATTATTGTCAACACGAAACATGTGCATTTGGGTATAAATTTGCGTCATCAGGCTCATTAAAGTATTATTGTCAACGCGACACAAGTGCATTGGGTATAAACTTACGCCATCAGTATCACTAATGTATTATTGTCAACACGACACAAGTGCATTGGGTATAAACTTACACCATCAGTATCATTAAAGTATTATTGTCAACCGCCCGGTTTACGTCCCCATCCAAAGGACGGGGCTAAGGGAAAGTGTCTTGCCCAAGAACACACCAACGGAACTCAGTAGCACCACAGAGGATTGAACCCGGGGCCTCCGGTTACAAATCCCCCGCGTAACCGACTGCGCCACTCCAGCCCTCACACATGCGCATTGGGTATAAACTTGCGCCATCAGCCTCATTAAAGTATTATTGTCAACACGACACATGTGCATTGCGTATAAACTTACACCACCAGCCTCATTAAAGTATTATTGTCAACACGGCACATGTGCATTGGATATAAACTTACGCCATCAGCCTCATTAAAGTATTATTGTCAACCATCAAATGTGCATTGGGTATAAACTTGCACCAGCAGGCTCATTAACGTATTATTGTCAATACAACACATGTGCATTGGGTATAAATGTGCGCAATCAGCCTTATTAATGTATTATTGTAAACGCGACACGTGCATTGGGTAAAAACTTACGCCATCAGGTTCATTAAAGTATTATTGTCAACACGACACATGTGTATTGGATAAAAACTTGCACCATCAGGCTCATTAAATTATTATTGTCAACATGACTCAAGTGCATTGGGTATAAACTAACACCATCAGTAAAATTAAAGTATTATTGTCAACACGACACATGTGCATTGGGTATAAACTTGCACCATCAGGCTCATTGAAGTATTATTGTCAACACGACACGTGCATTGGTTATAAACTTGCACCAACAGCCTCATTAAAGTACAATTGTCAACACGACACATGAGCATTGGGTATAAACTAACACCATCAGGCTCATTAAAGTATTATTGTCAACACGACACATGTGCATTGGGTATAAACTTGCACCATTAGGCTCATTATAGTATTATTGTCAACACGAAATGTCCATTGGGTATAAACTTGCACCATCAGCCTCACTAAAGTATTGTTGTCAACACTACACATGTGCATTGGGTATAAACTTGCACCATCAGGCTCATTAAAGTATTAACACGACACATGTGCATTGGGTATAAACTTGCACCATCAGGCTCATTCAAGTATTATTGTCAACACGACACATGTTTATCGATATAAACTTACGCCATCAGCCTCATTAAAGTAGTACTGTCAACATGACACGTGCATTGGGTATAACCTTACGCCATCAGGCTCATTAAATATTATTGTCAACACGACACGTGCATTGGGTATAAACTTACGCCATCAGGCTCAATAAAGTATTATTGTCAACACGACACATGTGTATTGGATATTAACTTACGCCATCAGCCTCATTAAAGTATTACTGTCAACATGACATGTGCATTGGGTATAAACTTAAGCTATCAGGCTCATTAAAGTATTAATGTCAACACGACACATGTGCATTGGATATAAACTAATGCCATCAGCCTCATTAAAGTATTATTGTCAACACGACATATGCACTGGGTATAAACTTGCACCATCAGGCTCATTAAAGTATCATTGTCAACACGACACATGTGCATTGGATATAAACTTATGCCATCAGCCTCATTAAAGTATTATTGTCAACATGATACATGTACATTGGGTATAAACTTACGCCAGCAGCACCATTTAAGTATTATTGTCAACACAACACATGTGCATTGGGTATAAACTTACACCATCAGCACCATTAAAGTATTATTGTCAACACGACACATGCATTGGGAATAAACTTGCACCATCAGGCTCATTAAAGTATTATTGTCAACATGAAACATGTGCATTGGGTATAAACTTGCATCATAAGCCTTATTAAAGTATTATTGTCAACACGACACACGTGCATTGCGTATAAACTTACACCATCATCCTCATTAAAGTATTATTGTCAACACGACACATGCATTGGGTATAAACTTGCACCATCTGGCTCATTAAATTATTATTGTCAACATGACAAAAGTGCATTGGGTATAAACTAACACCAGCAGTATCATTAAAGTATTACTGTCAACATGACACATGTGCATTGGGTATAAACTTGCACCATCGGGCTCATTAAAGTATTATTGTCAACACGACACATGTTTATTGGATATAAACTTACGCCATCAGCCTCAATAAAGTAGTATTGTCAACACGACACGTGCATTGGGTATAACCTTACGCCATCAGGCTCATTAAATATTATTGTCAACACGACACGTGCATTGGGTATAAACTTACGCCATCAGGCTCATTAAAGTATTATTGTCAACACGACACATGTGCATTGGGTATAAACTTAAGCTATCAGGCTCCTTAAAGTATTAATGTCAACACTACACATGTGCATTGGATATAAACTAACGCCATCCGCCTCATTAAAGTATTATTGTCAACACGACATATGCACTGGGTATAAACTTGCACCATCAGGCTCATTAAAGTATTATTGTCAACACGACACATGTGCATTGGATATAAACTTATGCCATCAGCCTCATTAAAGTATTATTGTCAACATGATACATGTACATTGGGTATAAACTTACGCCAGCAGCACCATTTAAGTATTATTGTCAACACAACACATGTGCATTGGGTATAAACTTACACCATCAGCACCATTAAAGTATTATTGTCAACACGACACATGCATTGGGAATAAACTTGCACCATCAGGCTCATTAAAGTATTATTGTCAACACGACACATGTGCATTGGGTATAAACTTGCATCATAAGCCTCATTAAAGTATTATTGTCAACACGACACGTGCATTGGGTATAAACTTGCGCCATCAGGCTCATTAAAGTATTATTATCAACACGACACACGTGCATTGGGTATAAACTTACACCATCATCCTCATTAAAGTATTATCGTCAACACGACACATGCATTGGGTATAAACTTGCACCATCTGGCTCATTAAATTATTATTGTCAACATGACAAAAGTGCATTGGGTATAAACTAACACCAGCAGTATCATTAAAGTATTACTGTCAACACGACACATGTGCATTGGGTATAAACTTGCACCATCGGGCTCATTAAAGTATTATTGTCAACACGACATATCTTTATTGGATATAAACTTACGCCATCAGCCTCAATAAAGTAGTATTGTCAACACGACACGTGCATTGGGTATAACCTTACGCCATCAGGCTCATTAAATATTATTGTCAACACGACACGTGCATTGGGTATAAACTTACGCCATCAGGCTCATTAAAGTATTATTGTCAACACGACACATGTGCATTGGGTATAAACTTACACCACAAGCCTCATTAAAGTATTGCTGTCAACACGACACATGTGCATTGGGTATAAACTTGCACCATCAGGTTCATTAAAGTATTATTATCAACACCACACATGTGCATTGGGTATAAACTAACACCACCAGCATCATTAAAGTATTATTTTCAACACGACACATGTGCATTGAGTATAAACTTGCACCATCAGGCTCATTAAAGTATTATTATCAACATGAGACATGTGCATTGCGTATAAACTTGGCCATCAGTCTCATTAAAGTATTATTGTCAACATGACAAATGCGCATTGGGTATAAACTTGCACCATCAGGCTCATTAAAGTATTACTGTCAACACGACACATGTGCATTGGGTATAAACGTGCGCCATCAGCCTTATTAAAGTATTATTGTCAATGCGACACATGCATTGGGTAAAAACTTACACCATCAGGCTCATTCAAGTATTATTGTCAACACGACACATGTTTATTGGATATAAACTTACGCCATCAGCCTCATTAAAGTAGTATTGTCAACACGACATGTGCATTGGGTATAACCTTACGCCATCAGGCTCAATAAATATTATTGTCAACACGACACGTGCATTTGGTATAAACTTACGCCATCAGGCTCATTAAAGTATTATTGTCAACACGACACATGTGTATTGGATATAAACTTACGCCATCAGCCTCATTAAAGTATTACTGTCAACATGACATGTGCATTGGGTATAAACTTAAGCCATCAGGCTCATTAAAGTATTAATGTCAACACGACACATGTGCATTGGATATAAACTAACGCCATCAGCCTCATTAAAGTATTATTGTCAACACGACATATGCACTGGGTATAAACTTGCACCATCAGGCTCATTAAAGTATTATTGTCAACACAACACATGTGCATTGGATATAAACTGATGCCATCAGCCTCATTAAAGTATTTTTGTCAACATGACACATGTACATTGGGTATAAACTTACGCCAGCAGCACCATTAAAGTATTATTGTCAACACAACACACGTGCATTGGGTATAAACTTACACCATCAGCACCATTAAAGTATTATTGTCAACACGACACATGCATTGGGAATAAACTTGCACCATCAGGCTCATTAAAGTATTATTGTCAACACGACACATGTGCATTGGGTATAAACTAACACCAGCAGTATCATTAAAGTATTACTGTCAACACGACACATGTGCATTGGGTATAAACTTGCACCATCGGGCTCATTAAAGTATTATCGTCAATACGACATGTGCATTGGGTATAAACTTAAGCCATCAGGCTCATTAAAGTATTATTATCAACACGACATGTGCATTGGGTAAAAACTTACACCATCAGCATCATTAAAGTATTATTGTCAACACGACACATGTGCATTGAGTATAAACTTGCAACATCAGGCTCATTAAAGTATTATTATCAACAAGACACATGTGCATTGGGTACAAACTTGCCCCATCAGGCTCATTAAAGTATTATTATCAACACGACACATGTGCATTGGGTATAAACATCATTAAAGTATTATTGTCAACATGACACATGTGCATTGAGTATAAATTTGCACCATCAGGCTAATTATCAACACGACACATAGGCATTGGGTATAAACATCATTAAAGTATTATTGTCAACACGACACATGTGCATTGAGTATAAATTTGCACCATCAGGCTAATTAAAGTATTATTGGAGAGCACTGTAATAACAACACATAAAAATAATTTTTTTAAACTTTAATAAATTTGGCAAATATTGGGCGTGGCATGGATTGAATGTTTAACAATTGGGCTGCCGGTAAGCAGAAAAGACCATTATGGCAAGCCCTTACAGCAGAAAGCATAAAGCAATAAAGCAAATTGAATATTACAATATTAAGGACATAAATACATGTGCACCAAATTAAATGTTCATTATGAAAGCAACTTTTCTGATAAGCATTTAAGCAAGTGTTGAAAGCACGGTTGATATTCAAGCATAATTACAAGTGCACCGAATTCAATCAATTTAAAATGTTTTTTAGCAATTCGTACGGACAGCAAATTTGTATATAATTTATGTTTAGATTACAATTCAGTCTCTGGGTATACAGGAGCTGAATAAAGTTAAACTGAAACGTATATGTCCTTCCTTTCACACCTTCGCTGCCCGCCATATGGATGGGTGCCCGAACACTCCAAGTCCTAGAGTGTTCAGGCTCCCATCCACCGCCAAAAATAGGGGAAACATTATTTGGCAGCAGCGAAGAGTGACCACCAAAAGCAAAGTATCCTAATGCCACGCCCAAAACAAAACCGGTCCAAAAAGGAATATATTTTCCTTATCACTGCCTACTTTTAGTGAAAAAGTCGGCAAACAGGCGTATCATGGAGTGTCCAGGCTCCCATCCATCGCCAAAAACGGAGGAAACAATTTTTTGGCAGCAGCGAAGAGTGCGTATCAAAAGCAAAATATCCGAATGCCATGCCCAAAACAGAAACGGTGCCAAAAAAAATAAATATATATATTGCCTTATCGCTGCCCACTTTTAATGAAACATTCAAATCCAGCCGGAAACAGGTTAAGAAACAAGTTGTTCCCCATTTTTGATAAATGAACACCATCCGGTTCAAGACAGGTAGCATCAGCCTGAATGTATTCTTGTAGCAGAAAATGGCCCCCAATAACTATTATCGCCGTAACAGCTTAACTGTTTAGTCACTTTCTGGCCCTTTCTGTTGCAAAAGGGTAGTTAGGCTAACGCCATGAAAGCGTAGAAAGTATAGGAGACCAAATAACGACCACATTATATAAATTGACTCCAAAAACTCGGTCAGAAGCCTAACATGCTTTCTAAGACCTTGAATGTGTATTTCTCTAAACTAGTTCCCAAGGATCACATGAGTTGATGCATCAGACATTGACAATATAAATGTCAGAAAAATATGCAGTATGTAAAGGCTTGAGAAAGATTGTAACCTTTAATGTGTGGCGTCAAACCCAAATTGATTGTTAAACATTTCGAAGTTGTCATAAATTAGCAGCAGAAAATAAAAAATAATATAAGTGTAAAGTGTACATGTTACTCTATTTCAAACCTTGAACATTGAATGATTTCTGATGAAGCATGTATCCTTTCCTCCTGTTTCGTGTGCCACTGTTATTTCATTTCAGTCAGCAAACAACTGATATACATTTGTCTGTATATAATATGCACATTTACCCAATTGTAATAACTTTTGCCACCTTGATAATCAAGTTTAGGTCTATTCTGAACAGGTCTTTAACTGCATTTTGACCTTTAACCTACGATCGGTTCGTAGACTTGTGTATCAATCATAAAGGCTAAACCATGTAACACTCCGACAGCAATACACGAAGAACATGTATCCTTTTCAAGTAAACTAGCCCGCATTAAAAAAGTTAGACACACAACTGTGTAAACTCCCTTTAACTAATACATAAAGATGTCATGTGATGCTGACTATTGGAACGACATTTATCTCATTTATCACCTTCTTGTATGACAACCTAAAACTTGGAGGAAATGTGTTATTAAAATACAATTTGCAACCTGCCCAGGTTCTATTGTGCAATATACCTTTTGGAGTTTATATAACTTTGACTATGACTATTGACTATAAACCCCAGAGCTACACAAACACACACACACACACTCTGTAGTGTGGAACCCTGCAGAGAAGTTGTTATTTTGAATCGACACAGCACAGAAGGGTTTTATAAGTTGGTGACCATGCACTAACTGGTTTAAAGGGCTGTGTATTGACTAGGGACAGGCCGAAAAGAAACAGATAACTGAACTGCAATGAACCCCTTGCAAAAATACCTGGTGCAGTATAAATAAAACATCAACCTGGTGCAGGATAATGAAACCTCATCGATCTAAAAGGATTGGCCCAACAATAAACCAATGATCAAATGGAATACCCTTAAATTGAGGCATTATGATAAGTATGTAACTTTTGTCCATGTTTTGAATATGGACACCACTGATAAAGCACTGTCGATGCATTAAATATGAATGTATTAAACAAATGTAGGGAGATATTCCCAAACTCTACACGACATAGTTTCGAAAATCACAAAGCTGCTATATAGCGAAAGGTTTTCTTGTATAACAAGTAAAAAGTGGAACTTTACATACAATACCAACACTGGAGGACTCTATGACCTGTTCCACACATTGCATCCGATACCGACATAACTTTTGACTGGTGTTAAGACAACTTGATGGTTACACAAAATACCAACACTGGAGGACTCTATGGTTACACAAACTGAAATATAGGGCAAAATGTTCGAGAGAATGAAACAAAATAAATCTTGAAAGAAGTAATAGAGATCCAATCATAATAAAGCATCAGCAGCAACAGCATTCGTATATAAAAATCTGTAATGAAGACATCATTGTACACAAACTGAATAATTGTAAAGCTGATCGCTAGACGAAAAGCATTGGATGTTTTATAAACAGTCAATTTAGAAGAAAGGAGGCATGAATTGATTTTAAACTGTTAAACAGTATTAATTCAAATGAAAAATAATGCCAAAACCAAGACAATGCTTCCGCACTGTCATAGACGCACGCCCCGACAGTATGACGTAACCTACCGCTCTGGGTCATGAATATGCATTCCTCCATTGTAAGAACAACAACTTTTATTAGCAACAACAGTCAACGGCAGCAAGTTAAAATTAGCTGATATCAACAAACTGTTGAGATATACTTATCCGCAGTAAGAAAACATATTGCCTAAACACTCCAAATACATGGTTAGCAGGAGTTAAATAATAGCAGCAGGAGCTAAAAACATAGTGCACAACAACGATAATGATAACAAGAGGTCAATGACCTTGAAGCTCTACTGATTGATTTTGATTTCAGGAAGTAGTCGCTACAGACTTGTTTTTTGAAAATCTATTTTTAACCGTTGCGGCCATCTTGAATTTCCGGCCGACCTGAAATTTTGCTAAGATCAATAAGACATTAAGAGCAACATTCCTGTGAAGTTTCATGAAAATCCGTCAGGTAGTTTCAAAGAAGTAGTCGCTACAAGTTTTCATTATATAACTCTATGTAAACAAAGCAGCCATGTTTAAGGTCAAATCAAAACGATTTTCGACAAGGACCAACATCATGTCATACTGATCATTTTAGAAAAAGTCCCATATCAATATCTCTTATTGTTTTGAAGAAGTAGTCGCTACAAACTTATTTATTTTAAATCTATTTTTAGCTGTGGCGGCCATCTTGAATTTCCGGCCGACCTGAAATTTTTCTAGGATCAACTAGACATCAAGAGCAACATTCCTGTGAAGTTTCATGAACATCCGTCAAGTAGTTTCAGAGGAGTAGTCGCTACAAGTTTTTACTATATATAACTCTATGTAACCAAAGATGGCCACTGCCAGCCATGTTTAACGTCGAATCAAAATAATTTTCCACAAGGATCTACATCATGTCATGCTGATCATTTTAGAAAAAGTCCCATATCAATATCACTTATAGTTTTCAAGAAGTAGTCGCTACAAACTTATTTTTTAAAAATCTATTTTTAGCTGTGACGGCCATCTTGAATTTCCGGCCGACCTGAAATTTTGATAGGATCAATTAGACATCAAGAGCAACATTCCTGTAAAGTTTCATGACAATCCGCCAAGTAGTTTCAGAGGAGTAGTCGCTACAAGTTTTTACTATATAACTCTATGTAAACAAAGATGGCCGCTGGCAGCCATGTTTAACGTTGAATCAAAACGATTTTTGACTAGGATCAACATCATGTAATGCTGAACATTTTAGAAAAAGTCCCATATCAATATCACTTATAGTTTTCAAGAAGTAGTCGCTACAAACTTATTTTTTAAAAATCTATCTTTAGCTGTGACGGCCATCTTGAATTTCCGGCCGACCTGAAATTTTTCTAGGATCAATCAGACATCAAGAGCAACATTCCTGTAAAGTTTCATGAATATCCGCCAAGTAGTTTCAGAGAAGTAGTCGCTACAAGTTTTTACTATATAACTCTATGTAAACAAAGATGGCCGCTGGCAGCCATGTTTAACGTTGAATCAAAACGATTTTTGACTAGGATCAACATCATGTCATGCTGATCATTTTAGAAAAAGTCCCATATCAATATCACTTATAGTTTTCAAGAAGAAGTCGCTACAAACTTGTATTTTAAAACTCTATTTTTAGCTTTGGCGGCCATCTTGGATTTCACATCAACTTGAATTTTTGCTAGGATCAACTAGACTTTATGGGCAACATTTCTGTAAAGTTTCATGAATATCCATCCAGTAGTTTCAGCTGTGAAGTCGCTACAAGTTTTTACTATATAACTCTATGTAAACAAAGATGGCCGCTGGCAGCCATGTTTAACGTTGAATCAAAACGATTTTTGACTAGGATCAACATCATGTCATGCTGATCATTTTAGAAAAAGTCCCATATCAATATCACTTATAGTTTTCAAGAAGAAGTCGCTACAAACTTGTATTTTAAAACTCTATTTTTAGCTTTGGCGGCCATCTTGGATTTCACATCAACATGAATTTTTGCTAGGATCAACTAGACTTTATGGGCAACATTTCTGTAAAGTTTCATGAATATCCATCCAGTAGTTTCAGCTGTGAAGTCGCTACAAGTTTTTACTATATAACTCTATGTAAACAAAGATGGCCGCTGGCAGCCATGTTTAACGTTGAATCAAAACGATTTTTGACTAGGATCAACATCATGTCATGCTGATCATTTTAGAAAAAGTCCCATATCAATATCACTTATAGTTTTCAAGAAGAAGTCGCTACAAACTTGTATTTTAAAACTCTATTTTTAGCTTTGGCGGCCATCTTGGATTTCACATCAACATGAATTTTTGCTAGGATCAACTAGACTTTATGGGCAACATTTCTGTAAAGTTTCATGAATATCCATCCAGTAGTTTCAGCTGTGAAGTCGCTACAAATAAAAGTTTACGGACAGACGGACGGACAGACGGACAGACGGACGACGGACTCCGCACCACGGCATAAGCTCTGCTGATCTCTGATCAGTAGAGCTAAAAATAGGCTAACATTATGGCGTAATAGACATTTCTCCATCAAGTAGATGGTTTCCAACAGATTATTCCTCTATAAATGGTTTTCATAATAGTTATTAAATAATATTTGCAGTAGCTATGGACATCATCCGCAGAATGACAACAATTATATTTAGCTCTGCCTTGAGTCGAATAATTATATTTTTCCTATGTGACTCACTGTTATTTACAGTTTTAATTGCCTCTCGAATGACTCAATAATTATTATTATTTTCATTGTTTTTGCAAATTGAATCAATTTGAGTTGAAAATGTAGTCTAACTGCTGTCATTACAAACAGGATATTGTTTTTATTTTGATACCATTTTAAATTTCCTAGTGTGAACTGTTTGCAGTAACAAACAATCTACCGCCACCATATCTACAATGAACTTGCAATTTGCATACGCCTGGTGGAAATAAGATATGATAATTTATTTTTTTTATTTTTTTTTTTTTTTTTTTTTTGTTGATTTTTGCATTATCTACGACAACAGCATTATAAAGCGTATAAAAATGAGTCCTGTTTCCCGGAGGCTGTGATCTGTTCCTCTATCTGACGAACGTCTTGTGTACGGCCTTTTCTGCAACCAATCGAGTCACTCAACGATATGTGACGTCACTGAATAGCTGAACGTACACCCTTTGGATCGGCTGGGAGGCAACCACTGACTTTTCCAGGTGGGATCATCAACCACGTTACCGGCAGAGAACTAACCATCAAACTGTTCGGCTCGCTGTCCACGACTCATTATCCAGTGTGATTATGAAAACAAAAATGAGGCGTACAATGTATAAACCTAGCACAAATGAGTACAGATGGAGGACAAATGAAAATAAAATCCTAAATAGTAATACCAACTTATTGTAAGAACTGAGTGTGCAGACTTCATGTAGATCTAGTCTGTTTATTTTTATTTTATTGATTTTTTTTTTTTTTTTTTTTTAAATTTTATTTTTATAGTATTAGCATTATTATATATATATTATTATTATTATATTTATTTAATTATTATTATTACCCCACTATTATTATTATTCCCAACACCCAAAAACTCCCTCAGTCGAAACGCACCGAGACCCATAAAGATGATGTAGCATTTAGATATGATATACACTTTAGATTCCTTTAGCCAGCCAGTATATTTCCATTGACTGATATATAACCCCCAGAGGGCAAGGCACACTGCCTGTAGTATTCTGGAAGAGATTGAAATCAGTTCACATACGATCATCACTAAATAAAGATTCACTATTACAGACGTCTTGTTCTTTTAACACACACATCAAGCGTTGCACTTGCAACAGTCCTAAACATATTCAGTTAAAAAGTAGTCTAGCGAGACGCAACACAACCACATTGTTCTAATTTAGCATATATATAGAAACAGCTGATTGACCCACTTAGCGCGAACATAGATGAGAGTCGCCGATCAGGTTATTTAGTAACAGCGTGGGAATTAACAGCGTGGGGAACGATGACTCACTCCACATTTCGGCAATATTGATTAAATGATTTATGAGAACGTTTATTTAAAAGAAATATCAATGAGAAAGGGAATCTCACAGGATATAAACAAAGGAAGAGACGAAATAAAGCTTATGTTAATAAAATTGAAAGAAAAAGTTGGTCTGACGAGAATCGGAAATGGCCGTCAAACAAAGGAAAATAGAAAACGTTATTTGCATCCTGCCACAACATGAACATCTGTATGAATAAATTAAAACGAATACGACCTAATCGAAGCTAAAATCACGAGCAACAGGATTATTACAAAATCATAGATCCTGCGAGTCTAATTTCAAGGAAATTAAGTTTTTAACTGTAAGCTCAAAAAACATTATACCTCTCTGTTAAAATCTTGACAGCCGGTGTGCATGTAGAAAAATGCACCGTGAAATTGACTCAATCTCAATAATTACCTACAGCTAGTGTTCCTCCAATAACCGTTGACTATAACAGATATTATAGTCAGTATTATTATCAACAAGAGACATGTGCATTGCATATAAACTTGTGCCATCAGCCTTATAAAAGTATTATTATCAACACGACACATGTGCATTGGGACTAAACTTACGCCATCAGCCTCATTAAAGTATTATTGTGAAGACAACACACGTGCATTGGGTATAAACTTGCCCCATCAGGCTCATTAAAGTATTATTAACACGACACATGTGCATTGGGTATAAACTTGCACCATCAGGCACATTGAAGTATTATTATCAACACGACACATGTGCATTGGATATAAACTTACGCCATCAGCCTCATTAAAGTATTATTGTCAACACGACAAATGTGCATTGGGTATAAACTTGCACAATCAGGCTTATTAAAGTATTATTGTCAACGCGACACGTGCATTGGGTAAAAACTTACGCCATCAGGCTCATTAAAGTATTATTGTCAACACGACACATGTGTATTGGATATAAACTTACCCCATCAGCCTCATTAAAGTATTATTGTCAACACGACACATGTGCATTGGGTACAAACTTGTGCCATCAGGCTCATTAAAGTATTATTGTCAAAACGACATGTGCATTGGGTTTGAACTTGCACCATCAGCCTCATTAAAGTATTATTGTCAACACGACACGTGCATTGGGTATAAACTTGTGCCATCAGGCTCATTAAAGTATTACTGTCAACACGACACATGTGCATTGGGTATAAACTTACACCATCAGGCTAATTAAAGTATTATTGTCAACACGACACATGTGCATTGGGTATAAACTTGCACCATCAGGCTCATTAAAGTATTATTGTCAACACGACACATGCATTGGGTATAAACTTGCACCATCAACTTGCACCATCAGGATCATTAAAGTATTATTGTCAACACAACACATGTTCATTGGGTATAAACTTGCACCATCAGGCTCATTAAAGTATTATTGTCAACACGACACATGTGCATTGGATATAAACTTACGCCATCAGCCTCATTAAAAGATTATTGTCAACACGACACATGTGCATTGGGTATAAACTTACGCCAGCAGCACCATTAACGTTTTCAACACGATAAATGTGCATAAACTTACACCATCAGCCTCATTAAAGTATTATTGTCAATACCACACATGTGCATTGAGTATAAAATTACACCCTCAGCCTCATTAAAGTATTATTGTCAACACGACACATGTGCATTGAGTATAAACTTGCACCATCAGGCTCATTAAAGTATTATTGTCATCACAACACATGTGCATTGGGTATAAACTTACGCCATCAGCATCATTAAAGTATTACAGTCAACACGACACATGTGCATTGGGTATAAACTTACACCATCAGGCTCATTAAAGTATTATTGTCAACACGACACATGTGCATTGGGTATAAACATGCATCATCAGGCTCATTAAAGTATTATTGTCAACACGACACATGCATTGGGTATAAACTTGCACCATCAGGCTCATTAAATTATCATTGTCAACAGGACACAAGTGCTTTGGGTATAAACTAACACCATCAGTATCATTAAAGTATTATTGTCATCACGACACATGTGCATTGGTATAAACTTGCACCATCAGGCTCATTAAAGTATTATTGTCAACACGACACGTGCATTGGGTATAAACTTGCACCATTAGGCTCATTAAAGTATTGTTGTCAACACGACACATGTGCATTGGGTATAAACTTGCACCATCAGCTTCATTAAAGTATTATTGTCAACATGACACATATGCATTGGGTATAAACTTGCACCATCAGGCTCATTCAAGTATTATTGTCAACACGACAAATGTGCATTGGTTATAAACTTGCACCATCAGCCTTATTAAAGTATTGTCAACACGACACAAGTGCATTGGGTATAAACTTGCACCATCAGTCTCATTAAAGTATTATTGTCAACACGACACATGTGCATTGAGTATAAACTTGCACCATCAGGCTCATTAAAGTATTATTGTCATCACAACACATGTGCATTGGGTATAAACTTACGCCATCAGCATCATTAAAGTATTACAGTCAACACGACACATGTGCATTGGGTATAAACTTACACCATCAGGCTCATTAAAGTATTATTGTCAACACGACACATGTGCATCGGGTATAAACATGCATCATCAGGCTCATTAAAGTATTATTGTCAACACGACACATGCATTGGGTATAAACTTGCACCATCAGGCTCATTAAATTATCATTGTCAACAGGACACAAGTGCTTTGGGTATAAACTAACACCATCAGTATCATTAAAGTATTATTGTCATCACGACACATGTGCATTGGTATAAACTTGCACCATCAGGCTCATTAAAGTATTATTGTCAACACGACACGTGCATTGGGTATAAACTTGCACCATTAGGCTCATTAAAGTATTGTTGTCAACACGACACATGTGCATTGGGTATAAACTTGCACCATCAGGCTCATTAAAGTATTATTAACACGACACATGTGCATTGGGTATAAACTTGCACCATCAGGGTCATTAAAGTATTATTGTCAAAACGACATGTGCATTGGGTTTGAACTTGCACCATCAGCCTCATTAAAGTATTATTGTCAACACAACACGTGCATTGGGTATAAACTTGTGCCATCAGGCTCATTAAAGTATTACTGTCAACACGACACATGTGCATTGGGTATAAACTTACACCATCAGGCTAATTAAAGTATTATTGTCAACACGACACATGTGCATTGGGTATAAACTTGCACCATCATGCTCATTAAAGTATTATTGTCAACACGACACATGCATTGGGTATAAACTTGCACCATGAACTTGCACCATCAGGATCATTAAAGTATTATTGTCAACACAACACATGTTCATTGGGTATAAACTTGCACCATCAGGCTCATTAAAGTATTATTGTCAACACGACACATGTGCATTGGATATAAACTTACGCCATCAGCCTCATTAAAAGATTATTGTCAACACGACACATGTGCATTGGGTATAAACTTACGCCAGCAGCACCATTAAAGTTTTCAACACGATAAATGTGCATAAACTTACACCATCAGCCTCATTAAAGTATTATTGTCAATACCACACATGTGCATTGAGTATAAAATTACACCCTCAGCCTCATTAAAGTATTATTGTCAACACGACACATGTGGATTGGGTATAAACTTGCACCATCAATCTCCTTAAAGTATTATTATCAACACGACACATGTGCATTGGGTATAAACTTGCACCATCAGCTTCATTAAAGTATTATTGTCAACATGACACATATGCATTGGGTATAAACTTGCACCATCAGGCTCATTCAAGTATTATTGTCAACACGACAAATGTGCATTGGTTATAAACTTGCACCATCAGCCTTATTAAAGTATTGTCAACACGACACAAGTGCATTGGGTATAAACTTGCACCATCAGTCTCATTAAAGTATTATTGTCAACACGACACATGTGCATTGAGTATAAACTTGCACCATCAGGCTCATTAAAGTATTATTGTCATCACAACACATGTGCATTGGGTATAAACTTACGCCATCAGCATCATTAAAGTATTACAGTCAACACGACACATGTGCATTGGGTATAAACTTACACCATCAGGCTCATTAAAGTATTATTGTCAACACGACACATGTGCATTGGGTATAAACATGCATCATCAGGCTCATTAAAGTATTATTGTCAACACAACACATGCATTGGGTATAAACTTGCACCATCAGGCTCATTAAATTATCATTGTCAACAGGACACAAGTGCTTTGGGTATAAACTAACACCATCAGTATCATTAAAGTATTATTGTCATCACGACACATGTGCATTGGTATAAACTTGCACCATCAGGCTCATTAAAGTATTATTGTCAACACGACACGTGCATTGGGTATAAACTTGCACCATTAGGCTCATTAAAGTATTGTTGTCAACACGACACATGTGCATTGGGTATAAACTTGCACCATCAGGCTCATTAAAGTATTATTAACACGACACATGTGCATTGGGTATAAACTTGCACCATCAGGCTCATTAAAGTATTATTATCAACACGACACATGTGCATTGGTTAAAAACTTACACCATCAGCATCATTAAAGTATTATTGTCAAAACGATACATGTGCATTGAGTATAAACTTGCTCCATCAGGCTCACTAAAGTATTATTATCAACACGACACATGTGCATTGGGTATAAACTTGCACCATCAGGCTCATTAAAGTATTATTATCAACACGAAACATTTGCATTGGGTATAAGCTTGCACCATCAGGCTCATTAAAGTATTATTATCAACATGACACATGTGCATTGAGTATAAACATCATTAAAGTATTATTGTCAACACGACACATGTGCATTGAGTATAAATTTGCACCATCAGGCTAATTAAAGTATTATTATCAACATGAGTGAGACATGTGCATTGAGTATAAATTTGCACCATCAGGCTAATTATCAACACGACACATGGGCATTGGGTATAAACATCATTAAAGTATTATTGTCAGCACGACACTTGTGCATTGAGTATAAATTTGCACCATCAGGCTAATTCAAGTATTAGTATCAACATGAGACATGTGCATTGCGTATAAACTTGGCCATCAGTCTCATTAAAGTATTATTGTAAACATGACACATGTACATTGGGACTAAACTTACGCCATCAGTCTCATTAAAGTATTATTGTCAACATGACACTTGTGCATTGGGAAAAAACTTACGCCATCAGTCTCATTAAAGTATTATTGTCAAGACAACATACGTGCATTGGGTATAAACTTACGCCATCAGCCTCATTAAAGTATTATTATCAACATAACACATGTGAATTGGGTATAAACTTGCCCCATCAGGCTCATTAAAGTATTATTATCAACATGACACATGTGCATTGGGTATAAACTTACGCCATCAGCCTCATTAAAGTATTATTATCAACATAACACATGTGAATGCGGTATAAATTTGCACCATCAGGCTAATTCAAGTATTACTATCAACATGAGACATGTGCATTGCGTATAAACTTGGCCATCAGTCTCATTAAAGTATTATTGTAAACATGACACATGTACATTGGGACTAAACTTACGCCATCAGTCTCATTAAAGTATTATTGTCAACATGACACTTGTGCATTGGGAATAAACTTACGCCATCAGTCTCATTAAAGTATTATTGTCAAGACAACACACGTGCATTGGGTATAAACTTGCCCCATCAGGCTCATTAAAGTATTATTATACACATGACACATGTGCATTGGGTAAAAACTAACACCATCAGGCTCATTAAAGTATTATCAACACGACACATGTGCATTGGGTATAAACTTGCACCATCAGGCTCATTAAAGTATTATTATCAACACGACACATGTGCATTGGATATAAACTTAGGCCATCAGCCTTATTAAAGTATTATTGTCAACACGACAAATGTGCATTGGGTATAAACTTGCACAATCAGGCTCATTAAAGTATTATTGTCAACGTGACACGTGCATTGGGTAAAAACTTACGCCATCAGGCTCATTAAAGTATTATTGTCAACACGACACATGTGTATTGGATATTAACTTACCCCATCAGCCTTATTAAAATATTATTGTCAACACGACATATGTGCATTGGGTACAAACTTGTGCCATCAGGCTCATTAAAGTATTATTATCAACACGACACGTGCATTGGGTATAAACTTGTGCCATCAGGCTCATTAAAGTATTATTGTCAACACGACACATGTGCATTGGGTATAAACTTGCACCATCAGCCTCATTAAAGTATAACTGTCAAAACGACACGTGCATTGGGTATAAACTTGCACTATCCGCCTCATTCAAGTATTATTGTCAACACGACACATGTGCATTGGGTATAAACTTGCACCATCAGGCTCATTAAAGTATTATTATCAACACGTGACATGTGCATTGGTTATAAACATACGCCGTCAGTCTCATTAAAGTATTATTGTCAACACAACACATGTGCATTGACTATAAACTTACACCATCAGCCTCATTAAAGTATTATTGTCAACACAACATATGTGCATTGGGTATAAACTTACACCATCAGCATCATTAAAGTATTACTGTCAACACTACACATGTGCATTGGGTATAAACTTACACCATCAGGCTAATTAAAGTATTATTGTCAACACGACACATGTGCATTGGGTATAAACTTGCACCATCAGGCTCATTAAAGTATTATTGTCAACACGACATATTTGCATTGGTTATAAACTTACACCATCGGAATCATTAAAGTATTATTGTCAACACGACATATTTGCATTGGTTATAAACTTACACCATCAGCACCATTAAAGTATTATTGTCAGCACGACACATGTGCATTGGTTATAAACTTATACCATCAGCACCATTAAAGTATTATTGTTAACACGACACATGTGCATTGGTTATAAACTTACACCATCAGCACCATTAAAGTATTATTGTCAGCACGACACATGTGCATTGGTTATAAACTTACACCATCAGCACCATTAAAGTATTATTGTTAACACAACACATGTGCATTGGTTATAAACTTACACCATCAGCACCATTAAAGTATTATTGTTAACACGACACATGTGCATTGGTTATAAACTTACACCATCAGCACCATTAAAGTATTATTGTCAGCACGACACATGTGCATTGGTTATAAACTTACACCATCAGCACCATTAAAGTATTATTGTTAACACGACACATGTGCATTGGTTATAAACTTACACCATCAGCACCATTAAAGTATTATTGTCAACACGACACATGTGCATTGGTTATAAACTTACACCATCAGCACCATTAAAGTATTATTGTCAACACGACACATGTGCATTGGTTATAAACTTACACCATCAGCACCATTAAAGTATTATTGTCAGCACGACACACGTGCATTGAGTATAAACTTACACCATCAGCACCATTAAAGTATTATTGTCAGCACGACACATGTGCATTGGGTATAAACTTACACTATCAGCACCATTAAAGTATTATTGTCAGCACGACACATGTGCATTGGGTATAAACTTGCACCATCAGCTTCATTAAAGTATTATTGTCGACACGACACATGTGCATTGGGTATAAACTTACACTATCAGCACCATTAAAGTATTATTGTCAGCACGACACATGTGCATTGGGTATAAACTTGCACCATCAGCTTCATTAAAGTATTATTGTCAGCACGACACATGTGCATTGGGTATAAACTTGCACAATCAGCTTCATTAAAGTATTATTGTCAACACGACACATGTGCATTGAGTATAAACTTACGCCATCAGCATCATTAAAGTATTACTGTCAACACGACACATGTGCATTGGGTATAAACGTACACCATCAGGCTAATTAAAGTATTATTGTCAACACGACACATGTGCATTGGGTATAAACTTGCACCATCAGGGTCATTAAAGTATTATTGTCAACACGACCTATTTGCATTGGTTATAAACTTACACCATCGGAATCATTAAAGTATTATTGTCAACACGACACATGTGCATTGAGTATAAACTTACACCATCAGCACCATTAAAGTATTATTGTCAGCACGACACATGTGCATTGGGTATAATTTTACATCATCAGCCTCATTAAAGTATTATTGTCAACACGACACATGTGCATTGGGTATAAACTTGCACCATCAGGCTCATTAAAGTATAATGGTCAACACGACCCATGTACACTGGGTATAAACTTGCGCCATCAGCTTTATTAACGTATTATTATCAACACGACACATGTGCATTGGGTATAAAGTTCCACCATCAGCTTTATTAAAGTATTATTGTCAACACGACACATGTGCATTGGGTATCAACTTACGCCATCAGCATCATTAAACTATTATTGCAAACACGACACAAGTGCATTTGGTATAAAATGACACCATCAGCACCATTAAAGTATTAATGTCAACACGATAAATGTGCATAAACTTACACCATCAGCCTCATTAAAGTATTATTGTCAACAAGACACATGTGCTTTGGGTATAAACTTACGCCATCAGCATCATTAAAGTATTACTGTCAACACGACACATGTGCATTGGGTATAAACTTACACCATCAGGCTAATTAAAGTATTATTGTCAACACGACACATGTGCATTGGGTATAAACTTGCACCATCAGGCTCATTAAAGTATTATTGTCAACACGACATATTTGCATTGGTTATAAACTTACACCATCGGAATCATTAAAGTATTATTGTCAACACGACACATGTGCATTGAGTATAAACTTACACCATCAGCACCATTAAAGTATTATTGTCAACACGACACATGTGCATTGAGTATAAACTTACACCATCAGCACCATTAAAGTATTATTGTCAACACGACACATGTGCATTGAGTATAAACTTACACCATCAGCACCATTAAAGTATTATTGTCAGCACGACACATGTGCACTGGGTATAAACTTACACCATCAGGCTCATTAAAGTATTATTGTCAACACGACATATTTGCATTGGTTATAAACTTACACCATCGGAATCATTAAAGTATTATTGTCAACACGACACATGTGCATTGAGTATAAACTTACACCATCAGCACCATTAAAGTATTATTGTCAACACGACACATGTGCATTGAGTATAAACTTACACCATCAGCACCATTAAAGTATTATTGTCAACACGACACATGTGCATTGGGTATAAACTTACACCATCAGCACCATTAAAGTATTATTGTCAGCACGACACATGTGCATTGGGTATAAACTTACACCATCAGCATCATTAAAGTATTATTGTCAACACGACACATGTGCATTGGGTATAAACTTGCACCATCAGGCTCATTAAAGTATAATGGTCAACACGCCCCATGTACACTGGGTATAAACTTGCGCCATCAGCTTTATTAAAGTATTATTATCAACACGACACATGTGCATTGGGTATAAAGTTCCACCATCAGCTTCATTAAAGTATTATTGTCAACACGACACATGTGCATTGGGTATCAACTTACGCCATCAGCATCATTAAACTATTATTGCAAACACGACACAAGTGCATTTGGTATAAAATGACACCATCAGCACCATTAAAGTATTAATATCAACACGATAAATGTGCATAAACTTACACCATCAGCCTCATTAAAGTATTATTGTCAACACGACACATGTGCTTTGGGTATAAACTTACGCCATCAGCATCATTAAAGTATTACTGTCAACACAACACATGTGCATTGGGTATAAACTTATGCCAAAAGAATCATTAAAGTAGTATTGTCAACACGACACATGTGCATTGGGTATAAACTTACGCAATGAGCCTCATTGAAATATAATTCTCAACACGACACATGTGCATTGGGTATAAACTGACACCATCAGCACCTTTAAAGTATTAATTTCAACACGATAAATGTGCATAAACTTAAACCATCAGCCTCATTAAAGTATTATTGTCAACAAGACACATGTGCTTTGGGTATAAACTTACGCCATCAGCATCATTAAAGTATTACTGTCAACACGACACATGTGCATTGGGTATAAACTTACACCATCAGGCTAATTAAAGTATTATTGTCAACACGACACATGCATTGGGTATAAACTTGCAACATCAGGCTCATTAAATTATCATTGTCAACAGGACACAAGTGCTTTGGGTATAAACTAACACCATCAGTATCATTAAAGTATTATTGTCATCACGACACATGTGCATTGGGTATAAACTTGCACCATCAGGCTCATTAAAGTATTATTGTCAACACGACACATGTGCATTGGGCATAAACTTGCACCATGAGGCTCATTAAAGTATTATTGTCAACACGACACGTGCATTGGGTATAAACTTGCACCATTAGCCTCATTAAAGTATTGTTGTCAACACGACACATGTGCATTGGGTATAAACTTGCACCATCAGGCTCATTAAAGTATTATTAACACGACACATGTGCATTGGGTATAAACTTGCACCATCAGGCTCATTAAAGTATTATTATCAACACGACACATGTTCATTGGGTATAAACTTGCACCATCAGGCTCATTAAAGTATAAATATCAACACGAAACATTTGCATTGGGTATAAACTTACACCATCAGCCTCATTAAAGTATTATTGTCAACACAACATATGTGCATTGGGTATAAACTTACGCCATCAGCATCATTAAAGTATTACTGTCAACACGACACATGTGCATTGGGTATAAACTTGCACCATCAGGCTCATTAAAGTATAATGGTCAACACGACCCATGTACACTGGGTATAAATTTGCGCCATCAGCTTTATTAAAGTATTATTATCAACACGACACATGTGCATTGGGTATAAATTTCCAACATCAGCTTCATTAAAGTATTATTGTCAACACGACACAAGTGCATTTGGTATAAAATGACACCATCAGCACCATTAAAGTATTAATGTCAACACGATAAATGTGCATAAACTTACACCATCAGCCTCATTAAAGTATTATTGTCAACACGACACATGTGCTTTGGGTATAAACTTATGCCATCAACATCATTAAAGTATTACTGTCAACACGACACATGTGCATTGGGTATAAACTTATGCCAAAAGAATCATTAAAGTAGTATTGTCAACACGACACATGTGCATTGGGTATAAACTTACGCAATGAGCCTCATTGAAATATAATTCTTAACACGACACATGTGCATTGGGTATAAACTGACACCATCAGCACCATTAAAGTATTAATTTCAACACGATAAATATGCATAAACTTACACCATCAGCCTCATTAAAGTATTATTGTCAATACCACACATGTGCATTGAGTATAAAATTACACCCTCAGCCTCATTAAAGTATTATTGTCAACACGACACATGTGAATTGGGTATAAACTTGCACCATCAGTCTCATTAAAGTATTATTATCAACACGACACATGTGCATTGGGTATAAACTTGCACCATCAGATACATTAAAGTATTATTGTCAACACGACACATATGCATTGGGTATAAACTTGCACCATCAGGCTCATTCAAGTATTATTGTCAACACGACAGATGTGCATTGGTTATAAACTTGCACCATCAGCCTTATTAAAGTATTGTTGTCAACACGACACAAGTGCATTGGGTATAAACTTGCACCATCAGCCTCATTAAAGTATTATTGTCAACACGACACATGTGCATTGAGTATAAACTTGCACCATCAGGCTCATTAAAGTATTATTGCCATCACAACACATGTGCATTGGGTATAAACTTACGCCATCAGCATCATTAAAGTATTATTGTCAACACGACAAATGTGCATTGGGTATAAACTTGCACAATCAGGCTCATTAAAGTATTATTGTCAACGTGACACGTGCATTGGGTAAAAACTTACGCCATCAGGCTCATTAAAGTATTATTGTCAACACGACACATGTGCATTGGGTATAAACTTGCACCATCAGGCTCATTAAAGTATTATTGTCAACACGACACATGCATTGGGTATAAACTTGCATCATAAACTTGCACCATCAGGCTCATTAAGTATTATTGTCAACACAACACATGTGCATTGGGTATAAACTTGCACCATCAGGCTCATTAAAGTATTATTGTCAACACGACACATGTGCATTGCATATAAACTTACGCCATCAGCCTCATTAAAGTATTATTGTCAACACAACACATGTGCATTGGGTATAAACTTACGCCAGCAGCACCATTAAAGTATTATTGTCAACACGACACATGTGCATTGGGTATAAACTTACACCATCAGCATCATTAAAGTATTATTGTCAACAAGACACATGTGCATTGAGTATAAACTTGCACCATCAGGCTCATTAATGTATTATTATCAACACGACACATGTGCATTGGGTATAAACTTGCACCATCAGGCTCATTAAAGTATTATTGTCAACACGACACATGTGCATTGGGTATAAACTTGCACCATCAGGCTCATTAAAGTATTGTTGTCAACACGACACATGTGCATTGGGTATAAGCTTGCACCATAAGGCTCATTAAAGTATTATTATCAACACGACACATGTGCATTGGTTATAAACTTGCACCAACAGGCTCATTAAAGTATTATTGTCAACACGACACATGTGCATTGGGTATTAACTAACACCATCAGCATCATTAAAGTATTATTGTCAACACGACACATGTGCATTGGGTATAAACTTGCACCATCAGGCTCATTAAGGTATTATTGTCAACACGACATATGTGCATTGGGTATAAACTAACACCATCAGCATCATTAAAGTATTATTGTCAACACGACACGTGCATTGGGTATAACCTTACGCCATCAGGCTCATTAAAGTATTATTATTGTCAACACGACACGTGCATTGGGTATAAACTTACGCCATCAGGCTAATTAAAGTATTATTGTCAACATGACACGTGCATTGGGTATAAACTTACGCCATCAGGCTCATTAAATATTAATGTCAACACGACACATGTGCATTGGGTATAAACTTACGCCATCAGGCTAATTAAAGTATTATTGTCAACATGACATGTGCATTGGGTATAAACTTACGCCATCAGGCTCATTAAATATTAATGTCAACACGACACATGTGCATTGGTTATAAACTTATGCCATCAGCCTCATTAAAGTATTATTGTCAACATGACACAGGCACTGGGTATAAACTTGCACCATCAGTCTCATTAAAGTATTACTGTCAACATGACACGTGCATTGGGTATAAACTTACACCATCAGGCTCATTAAAGTATTAATGTCAACACGACACATGTGCATTGGATATAAACTTCTAGGAATCTTTATGTGAGGAAGCTATCCAGCTGCCTTGCGGAACGTCGGTGGTTCTACCCAGGTGCCTGCCCGTGCACGAAATTGCCTGGAGGGTCACCTGGGGTCTTCCTCCACCTGTGGAAGCTCGAAAGTCGCCATATGACCTGGTGTTGGTGCGACTATAAAATCCAATTCAGTTCAATTCAATGGATATAAACTTACGCCATCAGCCTCATTAAAGTATTATTGTCAACACGACACATGTGCATTGGGTATAAACTTACGCCAGCAGCACAATCAAAGTATTATTGTCAACACGACACATGTGCATTGGGTACAAACTTACACCATCAGCACCATTAAAGTATTATTGTCAACACGACACATGCATTGGGTATAAAATTGCATCCTCGGGCTCATTAAAGTATTATTGTCAACATGACACATGTGCATTGGGTATAAACTTGCACCATCAGCCTCATTGAAGTATTATTGTCAACACGACATGTGCATTGGGTATAAACTTGCGCCATCAGGCTCATTAAAGTATTATTGTCAACACGACACATGTGCATTGGGTATAAACTTGCACCATCAGCCTCATTAAAGTATTACTGTCAACACGACACATGTGCATTGGGTATAAACTCACGCCATCAGGCTCATTAAAGTTTTATTGTCAACACGACATATGTGCATTGGGTAAAAACTTGCACCATCAGCCTCATTAAAGTATTATTATCAACAACATGTGCACTGAGTATAAACTTACACCATCAGGCTCATTAAAGTATTGTTGTCAACACAACACATGTGCATTGGGTATAAACTTACGCCATCAGCATCATTAAAGTATTATTGTCAACATGACACATGTGCATGGGTATAAACTTACACCATCAGACTCATTTACGTATTATTGTCAAAACGACACATTTGCATTGGGTATAAACTTACACTATCAGCATCATTAAAGTATTATTGTCAACACGACACATGTGCATTGGGTATAAACTTATGACATATGCCTCATAAAAGTATTATTGCGATTACGACACATGTGCATTAGGCATAAACTATCACCATCAGCCTCATTAAAGTATTATTGACAACACGACTTATGTGCATTGGGTATAAACTTACACCATCACCCTCATTAAAGTATTATTGTTAACATGACACATGTGCATTGGGCCAAACTTGCACCATCAGCCTCATTAAAGTATTATTGTCAACACAACACATGTGCATTGGGTATAAACTTGTGCCATCAGCCTTATAAAAGTATTATTAACAACACGACACATGTGCATTGGGTATAAACTTACACCATCAGCCTCATTAAAGTATTATTATCAACACAACATATTTGCATTGGTTATAAACTTACACCATCGGAATCATTAAAGTATTATTGTCAACACGACACATGTGCATTGAGTATAAACTTACACCATCAGCACCATTAAAGTATTATTGTCAGCACGACACATGTGCATTGGGTATAAACTTACGCCATCAGTATCATTAATGTATTATTGTCAACACGACACAAGTGCATTGGGTATAAACTTGCACCATCAGCACCATTAAAGTATTATTGTCAGCACGACATATGTACACAATGGGTATAAATTTACACCATCAGCCTCATTAAAGTATTATTGTCAACACGACACATGTGCATTGGGTATAAACTTGCACCATCAGTCTCATAAACGTATAATGGTGAACACGACCCATGTACACTCAGGGTATAAACTTGCGCCATCAGCTTTATTAAAGTATTATTATTAACACGACACATGTGCATTGGGTAACAACTTACACCATCAGCATCATTAAAGTATTATTGCAAACATGACACATGTGCATTTGGTATAAACTGACACCATCAGCACCATTAAAGTATTAATGTCAACATGACACATGTGCATTGGGTATAAAGTTCCACCATCAGCTTCATTAAAGTATTATTGTCAACACGACACATGTGCATTGGGTATAAACTGACACCATCAGCATTATTAAAGTATTAATGTCAACACGATAAATGTGCATAAACTTACACCATCAGCCTCATCAAAGTATTATTGTCAATACCACACATGTGCATTGAGTATAAAATTACACCCTCAGCCTCATTAAAGTTTTATTGTCAACACGACACATGTGGATTGGGTATAAACTTGCACCATCAGTCTCATTGAAGTATTATTATCAACACGACAAATGTGCATTGGGTATAAACTTGCACCATCAGCTTCATTAAAGTATTATTGTCAACACGACACATATGCATTGGGTATAAACTTGAACCATCAGCCTCATTAAAGTATTATCAACACGACACATGTGCATAAACTTACACCATCAGCCTCATTAAAGTATTATTGTCAACACTACATTATATGCATTGGGTCTAAACTTATACCATCAGCGTCATTAAAGTATTACTGTCAACACGACACATGTGCATAAACTTACATTATCAGCCTCATTAAAGTATTATTGTCAACACGACACATGTGCATTGAGTATAAATTTGCACCATCAGGCTAATTAAAGTATTATTATCAACATGAGACATGTGCATTGCGTATAAACTTGGCCATCAGTCTCATTAAAGTATTATTGTCAACATGACACATGTGCATTGGGACTAAACTTACGCCACCAGTCTCATTAAAGTATTATTGTCAACTTGACACATGTGCATTGGGAATAAACTTACGCCATCAGCCTCATTAAAGTATTAATGTCAAGACAACACACGTGCATTGGGTATAAACTTACGCCATCAGCCTCATTTAAGTATTATTATCAACATAACACATGTGAATTGGGTATAAACTTGCCCCATCAGGCTCATTAAAGTATTATTATCAACATGACACATGTGCATTGGGTAAAAAACTAACACCATCAGGCTGATTAAAGTATTATTAACACGACACATGTGCATTGGATATAACTTAGGCCATCAGCCTCATTAAAGTATTATTATCAACACGACAAATGTGCATTGGGTATAAACTTGCACAATCAGGCTCATTAAAGTATCATTGTCAACGCGACACGTGCATTGGGTAAAAACTTACGCCATCAGGCTCATTGAAGTATTATTGTCAACACAGCACATGTGTATTGGATATAAACTTACCCCATCAGCCTCATTAAAGTATTATTGTCAACATGACACATGTGCATTGGGTACAAACTTGTGCCATCAGGCTCAATACAGTATTATTGTCAACACGACACGTGCATTGGGTATAAACTTGCACCATCAGCCTCATTAAAGTATTATTGTCAACACGACACATGCATTGGGTATAAACTTGTGCCATCAGGCTCATTAAAGTATTATTGTCAACACGACACAGGTGCATTGCGTATAAATTGCACCATCAGCCTCATTAAAGTATTATTATCAACACGACACATGTGCATTGGGTATAAACTTACGCCAGCAGCACCATTACAGTATTATTGTCAACACGACACATGTGCATTCGGTACAAACTTACACCATCAGCACCATTAAAGTATTATTGTCAACACGACACATGTGTATAAACTTACATGCACGAAAATTGCCCGGAAGGGCACCTGGGGTCTTCCTTCACCAGTGGAAGCTGGAAAGTCGCCATATGACCTTAGCTGTTGGTGCGACTATAAAATCCAATTCAATTCAATTCAATGGATATAAACTTACGCCATCAGCCTCATTAAAGTATTATTGTCAACACGACACATGTGCATTAGGTATAAACTTACCCCAGCAGCACCATTAAAGTATTATTGTCAACACGACACATGCATTTGGTATAAACTTGCATCCTCAGGCTCATTAAAGTATTATTGTCAACACGACACATGTGCATTGGGTACAAACTTACACCATCAGCACCATTAAAGTATTATTGTCAACACGACACATGCATTGGGTATAAACTTGCATCCTCAGGCTCATTAAAGTATTATTGTCAACACGACACATGTGCATTGGGTACAAACTTACACCATCAGCACCATTAAAGTATTATTGTCAACACGACACATGCATTGGGTATAAACTTGCATCCTCAGGCTCATTAAAGTATTATTGTCAACATGACACATGTGCATTGGGTATAAACTTGCACCATCAGCATCATTGAAGTATTATTGTCAACACGACACATGTTTTGGATATAAACTTGCGCCATCAGGCTCATTAAAGTATTATTGTCAACACGACACATGTGCATTGGATATAAACTTGCGCCATCAGACTCATTAAAGTATTACTGTCAACACGACACATGTGCATTGAGTATAAACTCACGCCATCAGGCTCATTAAAGTTTTATTGTCAACACGACACATGTGCATTGGGTATAAACTTGCACCATCAGCCTCATTAAAGTATTATTATCAACAACATGTGCACTGAGTATAAACTTACACCATCAGGCTCATTAAAGTATTATTGTCAACACAACACATGTGCATTGGGTATAAACTTACGCCATCAGCATCATTAAAGTATTACTGTCAACACGACAAATGTGCATTGGGTATCAACTTACACCATCAGGCTCCTTAAAGTATCATTATCAACTCGACATATGTGCATTGGGTATAAACTTACACCATACCGCTCATTAAAGTATTATTGTCAACACGACACATGTGCATTGGGTATAAACTTACACCATCACCCTCATTAAAGTATTATTGTCAACATGACACATGTGCATTGGGTGTAAAGTTACACCATCAGCCTCATTAAAGTATTATTGTCAACAAGACACATGTGCATTGGGTATAAACTTACACCATCAGCATCATTTACGTATTATTGTCAAAACGAAACATTTGCATTGGGTATAAACTTACACTATCAGCATCATTAAAGTATTATTGTCAACACGACACATGTGCATTGGGTATAAACTTACGACATATGCCTCATAAAAGAATTATTGCAATTACGACACATGTGCATTAGGCATAAACTATCACCATCAGCCTCTTTAAAGTATTATTGACAACACAACTTATGTGCATTGGGAATAAACTTACACCATCAGCACCATTAAAGTATTATTGTCAACACGACATATATGCATTGGGTATAAACTTACACCATCACCCTCATTAAAGTATTATTGTTAACATGACACATGTGCATTGGGTCTAAACTTGCACCATCAGCCTCATTAAAGTATTATTGTCAACACAACACATGTGCATTGGGTATAAACTTGTGCCATCAGCCTTATAAAAGTATTATTAACAACACGACACATGTGCATTGGGTATAAACTTACACCATCAGCCTCATTAAAGTATTATCAACACAACATATTTGCATTGGTTATAAACTTACACCATCGGAATCATTAAAGTATTATTGTCAACACGACACATGTGCATTGAGTATAAACTTACACCATCAGCACCATTAAAGTATTATTGTCAGCACGACACATGTGCATTGGGTATAAACTTACGCCATCAGTATCATTAATGTATTATTGTCAACACGACACAAGTGCATTGGGTATAAACTTGCACCATCAGCACCATTAAAGTATTATTGTCAGCACGACATATGTACACAATGGGTATAAATTTACACCATCAGCCTCATTAAAGTATTATTGTCAACACGACACATGTGCATTGGGTATAAACTTGCACCATCAGTCTCATTAACGTATAATGGTGAACACGACCCATGTACACTCAGGGTATAAACTTGCGCCATCAGCTTTATTAAAGTATTATTATTAACATGACACATGTGCATTGGGTAACAACTTACACCATCAGCATCATTAAAGTATTATTGCAAACATGACACATGTGCATTTGGTATAAACTGACACCATCAGCACCATTAAAGTATTAATGTCAACATGACACATGTGCATTGGGTATAAAGTTCCACCATCAGCTTCATTAAAGTATTATTGTCAACACGACACATGTGCATTGGGTATAAACTGACACCATCAGCATTATTAAAGTATTAATGTCAACACGATAAATGTGCATAAACTTACACCATCAGCCTCATTAAAGTATTATTGTCAATACCACACATGTGCATTGAGTATAAAATTACTCCCTCAGCCTCATTAAAGTTTTATTGTCAACACGACACATGTGGATTGGGTATAAACTTGCACCATCAGTCTCATTAAAGTATTATTATCAACACGACACATGTGCATTGGGTATAAACTTGCACCATCAGCTTCATTAAAGTATTATTGTCAACACGACACATATGCATTGGGTATAAACTTGAACCATCAGCCTCATTAAAGTATTATCAACACGACACATGTGCATAAACTTACACCATCAGCCTCATTAAAGTATTATTGTCAACACTACATTATATGCATTGGGTCTAAACTTATACCATCAGCGTCATTAAAGTATTACTGTCAACACGACACATGTGCATAAACTTACATTATCAGCCTCATTAAAGTATTATTGTCAACACGACACATGTGCATTGAGTATAAATTTGCACCATCAGGCTAATTAAAGTATTATTATCAACATGAGACATGTGCATTGCGTATAAACTTGGCCATCAGTCTCATTAAAGTATTATTGTCAACATGACACATGTGCATTGGGACTAAACTTACGCCATCAGTCTCATTAAAGTATTATTGTCAACTTGACACATGTGCATTGGGAATAAACTTACGCCATCAGCCTCATTAAAGTATTAATGTCAAGACAACACACGTGCATTGGGTATAAACTTACGCCATCAGCCTCATTTAAGTATTATTATCAACATAACACATGTGAATTGGGTATAAACTTGCCCCATCAGGCTCATTAAAGTATTATTATCAACATGACACATGTGCATTGGGTAAAAAACTAACACCATCAGGCTGATTAAAGTATTATTAACACAACACATGTGCATTGGATATAACTTAGGCCATCAGCCTCATTAAAGTATTATTATCAACACGACAAATGTGCATTGGGTATAAACTTGCACAATCAGGCTCATTAAAGTATCATTGTCAACGCGACACGTGCATTGGGTAAAAACTTACGCCATCAGGCTCATTGAAGTATTATTGTCAACACGACACATGTGTATTGGATATAAACTTACCCCATCAGCCTCATTAAAGTATTATTGTCAACATGACACATGTGCAATGGGTACAAACTTGTGCCATCAGGCTCAATACAGTATTATTGTCAACACGACACGTGCATTGGGTATAAACTTGCACCATCAGCCTCATTAAAGTATTATTGTCAACACGACACATGCATTGGGTATAAACTTGTGCCATCAGGCTCATTAAAGTATTATTGTCAACACGACACAGGTGCATTGCGTATAAATTGCACCATCAGCCTCATTAAAGTATTATTGTCAACACGACACATGTGCATTGGGTATAAACTTACGCCAGCAGCACCATTACAGTATTATTGTCAACACGACACATGTGCATTCGGTACAAACTTACACCATCAGCACCATTAAAGTATTATTGTCAACACGACACATGTGTATAAACTTACATGCACGAAAATTGCCCGGAAGGACACCTGGGGTCTTCCTTCACCAGTGGAAGCTGGAAAGTCGCCATATGACCTTAGCTGTTGGTGCGACTATAAAATCCAATTCAATTCAATTCAATGGATATAAACTTACGCCATCAGCCTCATTAAAGTATTATTGTCAACACGACACATGTGCATTAGGTATAAACTTACCCCAGCAGCACCATTAAAGTATTATTGTCAACACGACACATGCATTTGGTATAAACTTGCATCCTCAGGCTCATTAAAGTATTATTGTCAACACGACACATGTGCATTGGGTACAAACTTACACCATCAGCACCATTAAAGTATTATTGTCAACACGACACATGCATTGGGTATAAACTTGCATCCTCAGGCTCATTAAAGTATTATTGTCAACACGACACATGTGCATTGGGTACAAACTTACACCATCAGCACCATTAAAGTATTATTGTCAACACGACACATGCATTGGGTATAAACTTGAATCCTCAGGCTCATTAAAGTATTATTGTCAACATGACACATGTGCATTGGGCATAAACTTGCACCATCAGCATCATTGAAGTATTATTGTCAACACGACACATGTTTTGGATATAAACTTGCCCCATCAGCCTCATTAAAGTATTATTGTCAACATGACACATGTGCATTGGGTACAAACTTGTGCCATCAGGCTCAATACAGTATTATTGTCAACACGACACGTGCATTGGGTATAAACTTGCACCATCAGCCTCATTAAAGTATTATTGTCAACACGACACATGCATTGGGTATAAACTTGTGCCATCAGGCTCATTAAAGTATTATTGTCAACACGACACAGGTGCATTGCGTATAAACTTGCACCATCAGCCTCATTAAAGTATTATTGTCAACACGACACATGTGCATTGGGTATAAACTTACGCCAGCAGCACCATTACAGTATTATTGTCAACACGACACATGTGCATTCGGTACAAACTTACACCATCAGCACCATTAAAGTATTATTGTCAACACGACACATGTGTATAAACTTACATGCACGAAAATTGCCCGGAAGGGCACCTGGGGTCTTCCTTCACCAGTGGAAGCTGGAAAGTCGCCATATGACCTTAGCTGTTGGTGCGACTATAAAATCCAATTCAATTCAATTCAATGGATATAAACTTACGCCATCAGCCTCATTAAAGTATTATTGTCAACACGACACATGTGCATTAGGTATAAACTTACCCCAGCAGCACCATTAAAGTATTATTGTCAACACGACACATCCATTTGGTATAAACTTGCATCCTCAGGCTCATTAAAGTATTATTGTCAACACGACACATGTGCATTGGGTACAAACTTACACAATCAGCACCATTAAAGTATTATTGTCAACACAACACATGCATTGGGTATAAACTTGCATCCTCAGGCTCATTAAAGTATTATTGTCAACACGACACATGTGCATTGGGTACAAACTTACACCATCAGCACCATTAAAGTATTATTGTCAACACGACACATGCATTGGGTATAAACTTGCATCCTCAGGCTCATTAAAGTATTATTGTCAACATGACACATGTGCATTGGGTATAAACTTGCACCATCAGCATCATTGAAGTATTATTGTCAACACGACACATGTTTTGGATATAAACTTGCGCCATCAGGCTCATTAAAGTATTATTGTCAACACGACACATGTGCATTGGATATAAACTTGCGCCATCAGGCTCATTAAAGTATTACTGTCAACACGACACATGTGCATTGAGTATAAACTCACGCCATCAGGCTCATTAAAGTTTTATTGTCAACACGACACATGTGCATTGGGTATAAACTTGCACCATCAGCCTCATTAAAGTATTATTATCAACAACATGTGCATTGAGTATAAACTTACACCATCAGGCTCATTAAAGTATTATTGTCAACACAACACATGTGCATTGGGTATAAACTTACGCCATCAGCATCATTAAAGTATTACTGTCAACACGACAAATGTGCATTGGGTATCAACTTACACCATCAGGCTCCTTAAAGTATCATTATCAACTCGACATATGTGCATTGGGTATAAACTTACACCATACCGCTCATTAAAGTATTATTGTCAACACGACACATGTGCATTGGGTATAAACTTACACCATCACCCTCATTAAAGTATTATTGTCAACATGACACATATGCATGGGTATAAACTTACACCATCAGACTCAATAAAGTATTATTATCAACACGACACATGTGCATTGGGTGTAAACTTACACCATCAGCCTCATTAAAGTATTATTGTCAACAAGACACATGTGCATTGGGTATAAACTTACACCATCAGCATCATTTACGTATTATTGTCAAAACGAAACATTTGCATTGGGTATAAACTTACACTATCAGCATCATTAAAGTATTATTGTCAACACGACACATGTGCATTGGGTATAAACTTACGACATATGCCTCATAAAAGAATTATTGCAATTACGACACATGTGCATTAGGCATAAACTATCACCATCAGCCTCTTTAAAGTATTATTGACAACACGACTTATGTGCATTGGGAATAAACTTACACCATCAGCACCATTAAAGTATTATTGTTAACACGACATATATGCATTGGGTATAAACTTACACCATCACCCTCATTAAAGTATTATTGTTAACATGACACATGTGCATTGGGTCTAAACTTGCACCATCAGCCTCATTAAAGTATTATTGTCAACACAACACATGTGCATTGGGTATAAACTTGTGCCATCAGCCTTATAAAAATATTATTAACAACACGACACATGTGCATTGGGTACAAACTTACACCATCAGCCTCATTAAAGTATTATTATCAACACGACATATTTGCATTGGTTATAAACTTACACCATCTGAATCATTAAAGTATTATTGTCAACACGACACATGTGCATTGAGTATAAAATTACACCATCAGCACCATTAAAGTATTATTGTCAGCACGACACATGTGCATTGGGTATAAACTTACGCCATCAGTATCATTAATGTATTATTGTCAACACGACACAAGTGCATTGGGTATAAACTTGCACCATCAGCACCATTAAAGTATTATTGTCAGCATGACATATGTACACAATGGGTATAAATTTACACCATCAGCCTCATTAAAGTATTATTGTCAACACGACACATGTGCATTGGGTATAAACTTGCACCATCAGGCTCATTAACGTATAATGGTCAACACGACCCATGTACACTCAGGGTATAAACTTGCGCCATCAGCTTTATTAAAGTATTATTATCAACACGACACATGTGCATTGGGTAACAACTTACACCATCAGCATCATTAAAGTATTATTGCAAACATGACACATGTGCATTTGGTGTAAACTGACACCATCAGCACCATTAAAGTATTAATGTCAACATGACACATGTACATTGGGTATAAACTGACACCATCAGCACCATTAAAGTATTATTGTCAGCACGACACATGTGCATTGAGTATAAACTTATGCTATCAGCATCATTAAAGTATTATTGTCAACACTACACATGTGCATTTGGTATAAACTTATGCCAAAAGAATCATTAAAGTAGTATTGCGCCATCAGCTTTATTAAAGTATTATTGTCAACACGACACATGTGCATTGGGTATAAACTTGCACCATCAGGCTCATTAAGGTATAATGGTCAACACGACCCATGTACACTCAGGGTATAAACTTGCGCCATCAGCTTTATTAAAGTATTATTATCAACACGACACATGTGCATTGGGTAACAACTTACACCATCAGCATCATTAAAGTATTATTGCAAACATGACACATGTGCATTTGGTATAAACTGACACCATCAGCACCATTAAAGTATTAATGTCAACACGATAAATGTGCATAAACTTACACCATCAGCCTCATTAAAGTATTATTGTCAACACGACACATGTGCTTTGGGTATAAACTTATGCTATCAGCATCATTAAAGTATTATTGTCAACACTACACATGTGCATTGGGTATAAACTTATGCCAAAAGAATCATTAAGGAAGTATTGTCAACACGACACATGTGCATTGGGTATAAACTTACGCAATGAGCCTCATTGAAATATAATTCTCAACACGACACATGTGCATGGGTATAAACTGACACCATCAGCACCATTAAAGTATTAATGTCAACACGATAAATGTGCATAAACTTACACCATCAGCCTCATTAAAGTATTATTGTCAATACCACACATGTGCATTGAGTATAAAATTACACCCTCAGCCTCATTAAAGTATTATTGTCAACACGACACATGTGGATTGGGTATAAACTTGCACCATCAGTCTCATTAAAGTATTACTATCAACACGACAAATGTGCATTGGTTATAATCTAAATTTTTTTGCACCATCATCTTCATTAAAGTATTATTGTCAACACAACACATATGCATTGGGTATAAACTTCAACCATCAGCCTCATTAAAGTATTATCAACACGACACAATGTGCATTGGGTGTAAACTTACACCATCAGCCTCATTAAAGTATTGTTGTCAACACGACACATGTGCATTGGGTATAAACTTGCACCATTAAGCTCATTAAAGTATTATTATCAACACGACACATATGCATTGGGTATAAACTTGAACCAACAGGCTCATTAAAGTATTATTGTCAACACGACACATGTGCATTGGGTATAAAGTAACACCATCAGCCTCATTAAAGTATTGTTGTCAACACGACATATGTGCATTGGGTATAAACTATCACCATCAGCATCATTAAAGTATTATTGTCAACACGACACATGTGCATTGGGAATAAACTTGCACCATCAGGCTCATTAAGGTATTATTGTCAACACGACATTTGTGCATTGGGTATAAACTTACACCACCGGCCTCATTAAAGTATTATTGTCAACACGACACATGTGCATTGGATATAAACTTACGCCATCAGCCTCATTAAAGTATTATTGTCAACACGACAAATGCGCATTGGGTATAAACTTACAACATCAGGCTCATTAAAGTATTATTGTCAACACGACACATGTGCATTGGGTATAAACGTGCGCCATCAGCCTTATTAAAGTATTATTGTCAACGCGACACGTGCATTGGGTAAAAACTTACGCCATCAGGCTCATTATTGTCAACACGACACGTTGATTGGATATAAATTGACGCCATCAGCCTCATTAAAGTATTATTGTCAACACGACATGTGCATTGGGTATAACCTTACGCCATCAGGCTCATTAAAGTAGTATTATTGTCAACACGACACTTGCATTGGGTATAAACTTACGCCATCAGGATAATTAAAGTATTATTGTCAACACGACATGTGTATTGGGTATAAACTTACGCCATCAGGCTCATTAAAGTATTAATGTCAACACGACACATGTGCATTGGTTATAAACTTATGCCATCAGCCTCATTAAAGTATTATTGTCAACATGACACAGGCACTGGGTATAAACTTACGCCATCAGGCTCATTAAAGTATTAATGTCAACACGACACATGTGCATTGGTTATAAACTTATGCCATCAGCCTCATTAAAGTATTATTGTCAACATGACACAGGCACTGGGTATAAACTTGCATCATCAGGCTCATTAAAGTATTACTGTCAACATGACACGTGCATTGGGTATAAACTTACGCCATCAGGCTCATTAAAGTATTAATGTCAACACGACACATGTGCATTGGATATAAACTTCTAGGAATCTTTATGTGAGGAAGCTATCCAGCTGGCTTGCGGAACGTCGGTGGTTCTACCCTGGTGCCCGCCCGTGCACGAAAATTGCCCGGAGGGGCACCTGGGGTCTTCCTCCACCAGTGGAAGCTTGAAAGTTGCCACATGACCTTAGCTGTTGGTGCGACTATAAAATCCAATTCAATTCAATGGATATAAACTTACGCCATCAGCCTCATTAAAGTATTATTGTCAACACGACACATGTGCATTGGGTATAAACTTACGCCAGCAGCACCATTAAAGTATTATTGTCAACACGACACATGTGCATTGGGTACAAACTTACACCATCAGCACCATTAAAGTATTATTGTCAACACGACACATGCATTGGGTATAAACTTGCATCCTCAGGCTCATTAAAGTATTATTGTCAACATGACACATGTGCATTGGGTATAAACTTGCACCATCAGCCTCATTGAAGTATTAATGACAACACGACACGTGCATTGGATATAAACTTGCGCCATCAGGCTCATTAAAGTATTATTGTCAACACGACACATGTGCATTGGGTATAAACTTGCACCATCAGCCTCATTTAAGTATTACTGTCAACACGACACATGTGCATTGGGTATAAACTCACGCCATCAGGCTCATTAAAGTTTTATTGTTAACACGACACATGTGCATTGGGTATAAACTTGCACCATCAGCCTCATTAAAGTATTATTATCAACAACATGTGCACTGAGTATAAACTTACACCATCAGGCTCATTAAAGTATTATTGTCAACACAACATATGTGCATTGGGTATAAACTTACGCCATCAGCATCATTAGAGAACTACTGTCAACACGACAAATGTGCATTGGGTATAAACTTACACCATGAGTCTCCTAAAGTATCATTATCAACTCGACACATGTGCATTGGGCATAAACTTAACACGACACATGTGCATTGGGTATAAACTTACACCATCACCCTCATTAAAGTATTATTGTCTACATGACACATGTGCATGGGTATGAACTTACACCATCAGACTCAATAAAGTATTATTGTCAACACGACACATGTGGATTGGGTATAAACTTGCACCATCAGTCTCATTAAAGTATTACTATCAACACGACAAATGTGCATTGGTTATAATCTAAATTTTTTTGCACCATCATCTTCATTAAAGTATTATTGTCAACACGACACATATGCATTGGGTATAAACTTGAACTATCAGCCTCATTAAAGTATTATCAACACGACACAATGTGCATTGGGTGTAAACTTACACCATCAGCATCATTAAGGTATTATTGTCAACACGACACATGTGCATTGAGTATAAACTTGCACCATCAGACTCATTAAAGTATTATTATCAACATGAGACATGTGCATTGCATATAAACTTGGCCATCAGTTTCATTAAAGTAGTATTGTCAACATGACACATGTGCATTGGGTATAAACTTACACCATCAGCATCATTTACGTATTATTGTCAAAACGACACATTTGCATTGGGTATAAACTTACACTATCAGCATCATTAAAGAATTATTGTCAACATGACACATGTGCACGGGGTATAAACTTATGACATATGCCTCATAAAAAGTATTATTGCAATTACGACACATGTGCATTAGGCATAAACTATCACCATCAGCCTCATTAAAGTATTATTGACAACACGACTTATGTGCATTGGGTATAAACTTACACCATCAGCACCATTAAAGTATTAATGTCAACACGACACATGTGCATAAACTTACACCATCAGCCTCATTAAAGTTTTATTGTCAACACGACATATATGCATTGGGTATAAACTTACACCATCACCCTCATTAAAGTATTATTGTTAACATGTGCATTGGGTGTAAACTTACACCATCAGCTTCATTAAAGTATTATTGTCAACATGGACACATGTGCATTGGATATAAACTTACATCATAAGCACCATTAACGTATTAATGTCAACAAGACACATGTGCATAAACTTACACGATCAGCCTCATTAAAGTATTATTGTCAACACTACATTATATGCATTGGGTCTTAACTTATACCATCAGCCTCATTAAATTATTACTGTCAACACGACACATGTGCATAAACTTACACCATCAGCCTCATTAAAGTATTATTGTCAACACGAAACATGTGCATTGGGTATGTACTTACACATCAGCCTCATTAAAGTATTATTGTCAACACGACACATGTGCATTGGGTATAAACTTACACCATCAGCATCATTTAAGTATTATTGTCAACATGACACATGTGCATTGGGTATAAACTTACACCATCAGAATCATTTAAGTATTACTGTCAACACGACACATGTGCATTGGGTATAAACTTACACTATCAGCATCATTAAAGTTTTATTTCAACACAACATATGTAAAATGGGTATAAACTTACACCATCAGCCTCATTAAAGTATTATTGTCAACAAGACGCATGTGCATTGGGTATAAACTTGCATCATCAGCATCATTAAAGTATTATTGTCAACACGACACATGTACACTGGGTATAAACATATGCCATCAGCATCATTAAAGTATTATTTTCAACAGGACACATGTGCACTGGGTATAAACTTACGCCATCAGCATCATTAAAGTATTATTGTCAACACGACACATGTGCATTAGGTATGAACTTACGCCATCAGCATCATTAAAGTATTATTTTCAACACGACACATGTGCACTGGGTATAAACTTACGCCATCAGCATCATTAAAGTATTATTGTCAACACGACACATGTGCATTATGTATGAACTTACGCCATCAGCATTATTAAAGTATTATTGTCAACGTGACATATGTGCATATGGTATGAACTTACACCATCAGCCTCATTAAAGTATTATTGTTAACACGACACATGTGCACTGGGTATAAACTTACGACTGGCATCAGCATCATTAAAGTATTATTGTCAAGACGATAAATGTGCATTGGGTAAAATATTACACCATCAGGCTCATTCAAGTATTATTGTCAACAAGACACATGTGCATTGGGTATAAACTAACGCGATGAGCCTCAATAAAGTATTAATATCAACACGACACATGTGCATTAGGTATAAACTTACACCATCAGCCTCAGTAAAGTATTATTATCAACACGACACATGTGCATTGGGTATAAACTTGCACCATCAGCATCATTAAAGTATTATTGTCAACATGACACATGTACACTGGGTATAAACATATGCCATCAGCCTCATTAATGGATTATTGTCAACACGACACATGTGCATTGGGTATGAACTTACACCATCAGGCTCATTAAAGTATTATTGTCAACACAACACATGTGCATTGGGTATAAACTTGCACCATCAGCATCATTAAAGTATTATTGTCAACATGACACATGTACACTGGGTATAAACATATGCCATCAGCCTCATTAATGGATTATTGTCAACACGACACATGTGCATTGGGTATAAACTTACGCCATCAGCATAATTAAAGTATTTTAGTCAACACGACACATGTGCACTGGGTATAAACTTACGCCATCAGCCTCATTAAAGTATTATTGTCAACACAACATAATTATGAGTATTTGGTCTAAACTTGCACCATCAGCCCCATTAAAGTATTACTGACAACACGACACACGTGCATTGGGTATGAACTTACACCATCAGCCTTATTAAAGTATTATTATCAACACGACACACGTGCATTGGGTGTAAACTTGCACCATCAGACTCAATAAAGTATTATTGTCAACACGACACATGTGCATTGGGTATAAACTTACGCCATCAGCCTCATTAAAGTATTATTGTCAACACAACATAATTATGAGTATTTGGTCTAAACTTGCACCATCAGCCCCATTAAAGTATTACTGACAACACGACACACGTGCATTGGGTATGAACTTACACCATCAGCCTTATTAAAGTATTATTATCAACATGACACATGTGCATTGGGTATAAACTTACAACATCAGCCTCATTAAAGTATTATTGTCAACACGACATATGTGCATTGGGTATAAACTTACACCATCAGCCTCATTAAAGTATTATTGTCAACACGACATATGTGCATTGGGTATAAACTTACACCATCAGCCTCAATAAAGTATTATTATCAACACGACACATGTGCATTGGGTGTAAACTTACACCATCAGCATCATTAAAGTATTATTGTCAACATGACACATGTACACTGGGTATAAACATATGCCATCAGCCTCATTAATGGATTATTGTCAACACGACACATGTGCATTGGGTATGAACTTACACCATCAGGCTCATTAAAGTATTATTGTCAACACAACACATGTGCATTGGGTATAAACTTGCACCATCAGCATCATTAAAGTATTATTGTCAACATGACACATGTACACTGGGTATAAACATATGCCATCAGCCTCATTAATGGATTATTGTCAACACGACACATGTGCATTGGGTATAAACTTACGCCATCAGCATAATTAAAGTATTTTAGTCAACACGACACATGTGCACTGGGTATAAACTTACGCCATCAGCCTTATTAAAGTATTATTGTCAACACAACATAATTATGAGTATTTGGTCTAAACTTGCACCATCAGCCCAATTAAAGTATTACTGACAACACGACACACGTGCATTGGGTATGAACTTACACCATCAGCCTTATTAAAGTATTATTGTCAACACAACACATGTGCATTGGGTATAAACTTGCACCATCAGCCTCAATAAAGTATTATTGTCAACACGACATATGTGCATTGGGTATAAACTTACACCATCAGCCTCATTAAAGTATTATTGTCAACACGACATATGTGCATTGGGTATAAACTTACACCATCAGCCTTATTAAAGTATTATTATCAACACGACATATGTGCATTGGGTACAAACTTGCACCATCAGCCTCAATAAAGTATTATTGTCAACACGACATATGTGCATTGGGTATAAACTTACACCATCAGCCTCATTAAAGTATTATTGTCAACACGACACATGTGCATTGGGTATAAACTTACACCATCAGCCTCAATAAAGTATTATTGTCAACACGAAACATGTGCATTGGGTATAAACTTACACCATCAGCCTCAATAAAGTATTATTGTCAACACGACACATGTGCATTGGGTATAAACTTACACCATCAGCCTCATTAAAGTATTATTGTCAACACAACATAATTATGAGTATTTGGTCTAAACTTGCACCGTCAGCCCCATTAAAGTATTACTGACAACACGACACATGTGCATTGAGTATAAACTTGTGCTATCAGCCTTATTAAAGTATTATTGTCAACACGGCACATGTGCATTGGGTATGAACTTACACCATCAGCCTCATTAAAGTATTATTGTCAACACAACACGTGCATTGGGTATAAACTTACACCATCAGCCTCATTAAAGTATTATTGTCAACACGACATATGTGCATTGGGTTTAAACTTACACCATCAGCCTCATTAAAGTATTATTGTCAACACAACATAATTATGAGTATTTGGTCTAAACTTGCACCATAAGCCCCATTAAAGTATTACTGACAACACGACACATGTGCATTGAGTATAAACTTGTGCTATCAGCCTTATTAAAGTATTATTGTCAACACGGCACATGTGCATTGGGTATGAACTTACACCATCAGCCTCATTAAAGTATTATTGTCAACACAACACGTGCATTGGGTATAAACTTACACCATCAGAATCATTAAAGTATTATTGTCAACACGACACATGTGAATTGGGTATAAACTTACACCATCAGCCTTATTAAAGCATTATTATCAACACGACACATGTGCATTGGGTATAAACTTACACCATCAGCACCATTAAAGTATTAATGTCAACACGATAAATGTGCATGAACTTACACCATCAGCCTCATTAAAGTATTATTATCAACACGACATATGTGCATTGGGTATAATCTTATGCCAAAAGAATCATTAAAGTAGTATTGTCAACCCGACACATGTGCATTGGGTATAAACTTACGCAATGAGCTTCATTGAAGTATAATTGTCAACACGACACATGTGCATTGGGTATAAACTTACGCAATGAGCCTCATTGAAGTATTATTGTCAACACGACACATGTGCATTGGGTATAAACTTGCTCCATCAGGCTCATTAAAGTATTATTGTCAACACAACACATGTGCATTGGGTATAAACTTACGCCATCAGCCTTATTAAAGTATTATTATCAACACGACACATGTGCATTGGGTATAAACTTGCACCATCAGCTTCATTAATGTATTATTGTCAACACGACACATGTGCATTGTGGATAAACGTATGCCAAAAGAATCATTAAAGTATTATTGTCAACACGACACATGTGCATTGGGTATAAACGTACATCTTCAGCATCACTAAAGTTTTATTGTCAACACGACACATATGCATTGGGTATAAACTTGCACCATCAGCCTTATTAATTAAGGTATTTTTATGAACACGACACATGTGCATTGGGTATAAACTTACACCATCAGCTTCATTAAAGTATTATTGTCAACATGAAGCATGTGCATTGGGTATAAACTTACACCATCAGCCTCATTAAAGTATAACTGTCAACATGACACATATGCATTGGGTATAAACTTACACCATCAGCATCATTAAAGTATTATTGTCAACACTACAGATGTGCATTGGGTATAAACTTACACCATCATCCTCATTAAAGTATTATTGTCAACATGACACATGTGCATTGGGTATAAACTTACAACATCAGCCTCATTAAAGTATTATTGCATTATTGTCAACATGACACATGTGCATTGGGTATAAACTTACACCATCAGCATCATTAAAATATGATTGTCAAAACAAACTGAATTGAATTGAATGTTGTTTAACGGCTCATCAACACAGTATAAGTTATTTAGAGCCGCCCCACAGACAGGGGAAGGATAAATAGGGATCCGGAAACCTGCCCTACTCTTATTATCGAATAGATTCCTATGGTTCTTTAACGTGCTCGGAGGATATGTACAATGGGTATAAACTTACACTATCAGCCTCATTAAAGTATTATTGTAAACAAGACACATGTGCATTGGGTATAAACTTGCACCATCAGTCACATTAAAGTATTATTGTCAACACGACACATGTGCATTGGGTATAAACTTACGCCATCAGCATCATTAAAGTATTATTGTCAACACGACACATGTGCATTTGGGTATAAATTTGCGCCATCAGGCTCATTAAAGTATTATTGTCAACACGACACCTGTGCATTGGGTATGAACTTGCACCATCAGGCTCATTAAAGTATTATTGTCAAAACGACACATGTGCATTGGTAATAAACTTACGCCATAAGGCTCATTAAAGTAATATTGTCAACACAACACATGTGCATTGGGTATTAACTTACGCCATCAGCCTTATTAAAGTATTATTATCAACACGACACACGTGCATTGGGTATAAACTTGCACCATCAGCTTCATTAAAGTATTATTGTCAACATGACACATGTGAATTGCGTATAAACTTATGCCAAAAGAATCATTAAAGTAGTATTGTCAACACGACACATGTGCATTGGATATAAACGTACATCTTCAGCATCATTAAAGTATTATTGTCATCACGACACAGTTTGATGTGCATTGGGTATAAACTTGCACCATCAGCCTCATTAAAGAATTATTGTCAACAAGACACATTTGCATTGCATATAAACTTACACAATCAGCACCATTAAAGTATTATTGTCAACACGACACATGTGCATAAACTTACACCATCAGCATCATTAAAGTATTATTGTCAACACGACATATTTACAATGGGTATAAACTCACACTATCAGCCTCATTAAAGTATTATTGTAAACACGACACATGTGCATTGGGTATAAACTTGCAATATCAGTCACAATAAAGTATTACTGTCAACACGAAACATGTGCATTTGGGTATAAATTTGCGTCATCAGGCTCCTTAAAATATTATTGTCAACGCGACACAAGTGCATTGGGTATAAACTTAAGCCATCAGTATCATTATTGTATTATTGTCAACACGACAGAAGTGCATAGGGTATAAACTAACACCATCAGTATCATTAAAGTATTATTGTCAACACCACACATGTGCATTGGGTATAAACTTGCACCATCAGGCTCATTAAAATTATTGTCAACATGACACATGTGCATTGGGTATAAACTTGCGCCATCGGGCTCATTAAAGTATTATTATCAACACAACACATGTGCATTGGGTATAAACTTACGCCATCAGCCTTATTAAAGTATTATTATCAACCCGACACATGTGCATTGGGTATAAACTTACACCATCAGCTTCATTAAAGTATTATTGTCAACACGACACGTGAATTGCGTATAAACTTATGCCAAAAGAATCATTTAAGTAGTATTGTCAACACGACACATGTGCATTGGGTATAAATGTACATCTTCAATATCATTTAAGTATTATTGTCAACACGACACGTGTGCATTGACTATAAAATTACACCATCAGCCTCATTAAAGTATTATTGTCAACTCGACACATATGCATTGGGTATAAACAAGCGCCATCAGCCTTATTAAGGTATTATTATCAACACGACACATGTGCATTGGGTATAAACTTACACCATCAGCTTCATTAAAGTATTATTGTTAACATGACGCATGTGCATTGGGTATAAACTTACGCCATCAGCCTCATTAAAGTATTATTGTAAACAAGACACATGTGCATTGGGTATAAACTTACTCCATTAGCCACATTAAAGTATTATTGTCAACACGAGACATGTGCATTGGGTTACTAAACTTACACCATCAGAATCATTTAATTATTATTGTCAACACGACACACGTGCATTGGGTATAAACTTACACCATCAGGATCATTAAAGTATTACTGTCAACATGACACATGTGCATTGGGTATAAACTTACACCATTAGCATCATTAAAGTATTATTGTTAACACGACACATGTGCATTGGGTATAAACTTACCACATCAGCCTCATTAAAGTATTATTGTCATTATTGTCAACAAGACACATGTGCATTGGGTATAAACTTACGACAACAGCCTCATTAAAGTATTATTGTCAACCCGACACATGTGCATTGGTATAAACTTACACCATCAGTCTCAGTAAAGTATTATTGTCAACACGATACATGTGCATTGGGGATTCTTGGTCATGATCACTTTCATACTATCTTTGTTAAACTTGTTAAAAAGTTTATCAAAAGAGGTTATGACCCTATCATTTTGCAACATACTGCATGCTTGGTGGTGGACCCTTTTACAGTTCGCCACTATGCTTTCCTTTTTCATTGTACGATGACCGAACAGGCTGTGGACCCTATGATGACGCCTACCTAAAGCCCATTGGAAAGGTGGCGTTTGATGTTTGTCTATGATCAATCCTGTCGTGCCCTTAATGGTTTATTCTCTTGTTGCTCTGGCTTTTGCCAAGTCATTGAGTACATTCATTGTGGCTTTCTAGGCTATTTTTTTTTTGTATTATATTTACACGAGCATATTTGTGTTTTACTTATATTGCCTATTGATGCTGCCTTGTTGGTTAGAGATTAGATCATGGCGGGTATTTCTTTATTTACACTGTCCTGTTTTAATGGGATGACAGTAGGGTAAGTGTGAGGTTTGGTGCATCCTAGAACTGGCTTAAACTCCCAGTGGCCATTGTTGCCACTGACCGTTCCAAGGCGGTAGCCCTATTGTCAACCCTTTTGTGTTTGTGATGTCGTTTGCAATTTTTTATTACTTTTGCCTTCAAGTTTGTCTGTTCGCGTGTTTGTTTTGTGTTTTGTGGTTGACTGTCATCCTTGAATGCTGCTTTACCTGTCCGATATTTTTATCTTTCTTTACACCATCAGTATCACTGAAGTATTATTGTCAAGACGGCACATGTGCATTGGGTATAAACTTACACCATCAGCCTCATATAATATGATTGTCAACACGTACTGAATTGAATTGAATGGTTGTTTAACGGCTCATCAACACAGTATAGGTTATTTAGAGCCGCCCTAGAGAGAGGGGAAGGATAAATAGGGATCAGGGAACCTGCCCTACTCTTATTATCGAATAGATTCCTATGGTTCTGTAACGTGTTCTGAGGATAGACCGATACACGGGACCGCCCGGTTTATGTCCCCATCCAAAGGACGGGGCTAAGGGAAAGTGTCTTGCCCAAGAACACACCAACGGAACTCAGTGGCACCACAGAGGATTGAACCAGGGGCCTCCGGTTACAAATCCGCCGCGTAACCGACTGCGCCACTCCAGCCCTCACACATGCGCATTGGGTATAAACTTGCGCCATCAGCCTCATTAAAGTATTATTGTCAACCATCAAATGTGCATTGGGTATAAACTTGCACCATCAGGCTCATTAAAGTATTATTGTCAATACAACACATGTGCATTGGGTATAAACGTGCGCCATCAGCCTTATTAATGTATTGTAAACGCGACACATGCATTGGGTGAAAACTTACGCCATCAGGTTCATTAAAGTATTATTGTCAACACGACACATGTGTATTGGATATAAACTTACGCCATCAGCCTCATTAAAGTATTATTGTCAACCCGACACGTGCACTGGGTATAAACTTACGCCATCAGGCTCATTAAAGTATTATTGTCAACACGACACATGTGCATTGGGTATAAACTTACGCCATCAGGCTCATTAAAGTATTATTGTCAACACGACATGTGTATTGGATATAAACTTATGCCATCAGCCTCATTAAAGTATTATTGTCAACATGACACATGCATTGGATATAAACTTATGCCATCAGCCTCATTAAAGTATTATTGTCATCACAACACATGTGCATTGGGTATAAACTTACGCCATCAGCATCATTAAAGTATTACTGTCAACATGACACATGTGCATTGGGTATAAACTTACACCAACAGGTTCTTTAAAGTATTATTGTCAACACGACACATGTGCATTGGGTATAAACTTGCACCATCAGGCTCATTAAAGTATTATTGTCAACACGACACATGCATTGGGTATAAACTTGCACCATCAGGCTCATTAAATTATTATTGTCAACATGACACAAGTGCATTCGGTATAAACTAACACCATCAGTAAAATTAAAGTATTAATGTCAACATGACACATGTGCAGTGGGTATATTTTACTTGCACCATCAGGCTCATTGAAGTATTATTGTCAACACGACACGTGCATTGGTTATAAACTTGCACCATCATCCTCATTAAAGTACAATTGTCAACACGACACATGAGCATTGGGTATAAACTAACACCATCAGTCTCATTAAAGTATTATTGTCAACACGACACATGTGCATTGGGTATAAACTTGCACCATAAGGCTCATTAAAGTATTATTGTCAACACGACATGTCCACTGGGTATAAACTTGCACCATCAGCCTCACTAAAGTATTGTTGTCAACACAACACATGTGCATTGGGTATAAACTTGCACCATCAGGCTCATTAAAGTATTATTAACACGACACATGTGCATTGGGTATAAACTTGCACCATCAGGCTCATTAAAGTATTATTACCAACATGAGACATGTGCATTGCGTATAAACTTGGCCATCAGTCTCATTAAAGTATTATTGTCAACACGACACATGTGCATTGGGTATAAACTTGCACCATCAGGCTCATTAAAGTATTATTATCAACATGACACATGTGCATTGGGTATAAACTTACACCATCAGCCTTATTAAAGTATTATTATCAACACGACACATGTGCATTGGGTATAAACTTACACCATCAGGCTCATTAAAGTATTATTATCAACACGAAACATGTGCATTGGGTATAAACTTACACCACAAGCCTCATTAAAGTATTGCTGTCAACACGACACATGTGCATTGGGTATAAACTTACACCATTAGGTTCATTAAAGTATTATTATCAACACGACACATGTGCATTGGGTATAAACTAACACCATCAGAATCATTAAAGTATTGTTGTCAACACGACACATGTGCATTGAGTATAAACTTGCACCATCAGGCTCATTAAAGTATTATTACCAACATGAGACATGTGCATTGCGTATAAACTTGGCCATCAGTCTCATTAAAGTATTATTGTCAACACGACAAATGCGCATTGGGTATAAACTTGCACCATCAGGCTTATTAAAGTATTACTGTCAACACGACACATGTGCATTGGGTATAAACGTGCGCCATCAGCCTTATTCAAGTATTATTGTCAACACAACACGTTTATTGGATATAAACTTACGCCATCAGCCTCATTAAAGTAAATGTAGTATTGTCAACACGACACGTGCATTGGGTATAAACTTAAGCCATCAGGCTCATTAAAGTATTAATGTCAACACGACACATGTGCATTGGATATAAATTAACACCATCAGCCTCATTAAAGTATTATTGTCAACACGACAAATGTGCATTGGATATAAACTTATGCCATCAGCCTCATTAAAGTATTATTGTCAACATGACACATGTACATTGGGTATAAACTTACGCCAGCAGCACCATTAAAGTATTATTGTCAACACGACACATGTGCATTGGATATAAACTTATGCCATCAGCCTCATTAAAGTATTATTGTCAACATGACACATGTACATTGGGTATAAACTTACGCCAGCAGCACCATTAAAGTATTATTGTCAACACGACACATGTGCATTGGGTATAAACTTACACCATCAGCACAATTAAAGTATTATTGTCAACATGACACATGCATTGGGAATAAACTTGCACTATCAGGCTCATTAAAGTATTATTGTCAACAAGACACATGTGCATTGGGTATAAACTTGCACCATCAGCCTCATTAAAGTATTATTGTCAACACGACACATGCATTGGGTATAAACTTGCGCCATTAGGCTCATTAAAGTATTATTGTCAACACGACACGTGCATTGGGTATAAACTTACACCATCAGGCTCATTAAAGTTTTATTGTCAACATGACACACGTGCATTGCGTATAAACTTACACCATCATCCTCATTAAAGTATTATTGTCAACACGACACATGCATTGGGTATAAACTTGCACCATCTGGCTCATTAAATTATTCTTGTCAACACGACAAAAGTGCATTGGGTATAAACTAACACCAGCAGTATCATTAAAGTATTACTGTCAACACGACACATGTGCATTGGGTATAAACTTGCACCATCAGGCTCATTAAAGTATTATCGTCAACACGACACATGTGCATTTGGTATAAACTTGCACCATCAGGCTCATTTAAGTATTATCGTCAACACGACACATGTGCATTTGGTATAAACTTGCACCATCAGGCTCATTAAAGTAATATTGTCAACACGACATGTGCATTGGGTATAAACTTGCACCATCAGCCTCACTAAAGTATTGTTGTCAACACGACACATGTCCTTTGGGTATAAACTTACACCATCAGGCTCATTAAAGTATTATTAACACGACACATGTGCATTGGGTATAACCTTGCACCATCAGGCTCATTAAAGTATTATTATCAACACGAAACATGTGCATTGGGTATAAACTTACACCATCAGCATCATTAAAGTATTATTGTCAACACGACACATGTGCATTGAGTATAAACTTGCACCATCAGGCTCATTAAACTATTATTATCAACATTAGACATGTGCATTGCGTATAATCTTGGCCATCAGTCTCATTAAAGTATTATTGTCAACATGACACATGTGCATTGGGTATAAACTTATGCCATCAGTCTCATTAAAGTATTATTATCAACACGACACATGTGCATTGGGTATAAACTTACACCATCAGGCTCATTAAAGTATTATTATCAACATGACACATGTGCATTGGGTATAAACTTGCCCCATCAGGCTCATTAAAGTATTATTTCAACATGACACATGTGCATTGGGTATAAACTTACAACACCAGCCTCATTAAAGTATTGTTGTCAACACGACACATGTACATTGGGTATAAACTTGCACCATCAGGTTCATTAAAGTATTATTATCAACACGACACATGTGCATTGGGTATAAACTTACACCACCAGCCTCATTAAAGTAATATTGTCAACACGACACATGTGCATTGGGTATAAACTTACACCACCAGCCTCATTAAAGTATTATTGTCAACACGACACATGTGCATTGGGTATAAACTTGTGCCATCAGGCTCAATAAAGTATTATTGTCAAAACAACACATGTGCATTGGGTATAAACTTACACCATCAGCCTTATTAAAGTATTATTATCAATACGACACATGTGCATTGGGTATAAACTTGCACCATCAGCTTCATTAAAGTATTATTGTCAACAAGACACATGTGAATTGCATTTAAACTTATGCCAAAAGAATCATTAAAGTAGTATTGTCAAAACGATGACACATGTGCATTGGGTATAAACGTACATCTTCAGCATCATTAAAGTATTATTGTCAACACGACACATGTGCATTGAGTATAAACTTGCACCATCAGGCTTATTAAAGTATTATTATCAACACGACACATGTGCATTGGGTATAAACTTGCACCTTCAGGCTTATTAAAGTATTATTATCAACACGACACATGTGCATTTGGTATAAACTTGCCCCATCAGGCTCATTAAAGTATTATTATCAACACGACACATGTGCATTGGGTAGAAATATCATTAAAGTATTATTGTCGACATGACACATGTGCATTGAGTATAAATTTGCACCATCAGGCTAATTATCAACACGACACATGGGCATTGGGTATAAACATCATTAAAGTATTATTGTCAACACGACACATGTGCATTGAGTATAAATTTGCACCATCAGGCTAATTAAAGTATTATTATCAACATGAGACATGTGCATTGCGTATCAACTTGGCCATTAGTCTCATTAAAGTATTATTGTCAACATGACACATGTGCATTGGGACTAAACTTACGCCATCAGTCTCATTAAAGTATTATTGCCAACATGACACATGTGCACTGGGAATAAACTTACGCCATCAGCCTCATTAAAGTATTATTGTCAAGACAACACATGTGCATTGGGTATAAACTTACGCCATCAGCCTCATTAAAGTATTATTATCAACATAACACATGTGAATTGGGTATAAACTTGCCCCATCAGGCTCATTAAAGTATTATTATCAACATGACACATGTGCATTGGGTATAAACTTGCACCATCAGGCTCATTAAAGTATTATTATCAACAAGACACATGTGCATTGGATATGAACATACGCCATCAGCCTCATTAAAGTATTATTGTCAACACGACAAATGTGCATTGGGTATAAACTTGCACAATCAGGCTCATTAAAGTATTATTGTCAACGCGACACGTGCATTGGGTAAAAACTTACGCCATCAGGCTCAATAAAATATTATTGTCAACACGACACATGTGTATTGGATATAAACTTACCCCATCAGCCTCATTAAAGTATTATTGTCAACACGACACATGTGCATTCGGTACAAACTTGTGCCATCAGGCTCATTTAAGTATTATTGTCAACACGACACGTGCATTGGGTATAAACTTGCACCATCAGCCTTATTAAAGTATTATTGTCAACACGACACGTGCATTGGGTATAAACTTGTGCCATCAGGCTCATTAAAGTATTATTGTCAACACGACACATGTGCATTGGGTATAAACTTGCACCATCAGCCTCATTAAAGTATAACTGTCAACACGACACGTGCATTGGGTATAAACTTGCACCATCAGCCTCATTAAAGTATTATTGTCAACACAACACATGTGCATTGAGTATAAACTTACACCAGGCCAAAAATAAAATTATGTTTGTTTCCCCTTCCCGACCCATGCAAAAAAGGGTTGGGTAGGTAGGTAGGTAAAATATTTTTTTTATTTCATTTCTTTTATTTGAGATCAAAACTGGAATACATGCTACAATATGAATAAAAACAACAACAAACGCAAAACCCTGGGGATGAGGTGAGGAAATCCCCCGTGCGTAGTGTGCTAACTGGGCAGGCCGCTACCACGAGGCAATCTGGAATCTCTTCATTGGTCAGACACTCGTACCCACCCTATACAAAAAAACAACAAAAAACAAAAAACAAAAAAAATAAAACCACAATTTTTCGCCAGTGTCGAAAAAATAATTCGGGTCGCGGCAATTTCGGTGGGTCGGTCGGGAAGGGGAAACAAACATAATTTTATTTTTGGCCCCATCAGCCTCATTAAAGTATTATTGTCAACACAACACATGTGCATTGAGTATAAACTTACGCCATCAGGCTCATTAAAGTATTATTGTCATCACAACACATGTGCATTGGGTATAAACTTACGCCATCAGCATCATTAAAGTATTACTGTCAACACAATACATGTGCATAGGGTATAAACTTGCACAATGAGGCTCCTTAAAGTATTATTGTCATCACAACACATGTGCATTGGGTATAAACTTACGCCATCAGCATCATTAAAGTATTATTGTCAACACGACACGTGCATTGGGTATAAACTTGCACCATCAGGCTCATTAAAGTATTGTTGTCAAACCGACACATGTGCATTGGGTATAAACTTGCACCATCAGGCTCATTAAAATATTATTAACACGACACATGTGCATTGGGTAAAAACTTGCACCATCAGGCTCATTAAAGTATTATTATCAACACGACAAATGTGCATTGGGCAAAAACTTACACCATCAGCATCATTAAAGTATGATTGTCAACACGACACGTGCATTGAGTATAAACTTGCACCATCAGGCTCATTAAAGTATTATTAACAACACGACACATGTGCATTGGGTATAAACTTGCACCATCAGGCTCATTAAAGTATTATTATCAACACGACACATGTGCATTGGGTATAAACTTGCCCCATCAGGCTCATTAAAGTATTATTATCAACACGACACATGTGCATTGGGTATAAACTTGCACCATCAGGCTCATTAAAGTATTATTATCAACACAACACATGTGCATTGGGTATAAATATCATTAAAGTATTATTGTCAACATGACACATGTGCATCGAGTATAAA